>ML058430.1:600000-823258 GCA_003013855.2 Liriodendron chinense
TAAATACATCTTGGGGCCCACATAATCTTAATTTTCTTTCAACCGTTGGTATAATCACGGAGCTCAAGGATTGACCCAGTTGTCTGTAGTTGATATATACTCACACCAGAAAATTAGCTGGTGTAGGTTACACCAGGCAATCTACTTTCATTTGCATTTTCCTTTCTTCCTTGTCCACATAACCTTATCAACATACCTGATGGTTAATAAATATTACGGTGGACTCCAGGAAGTTTTTAATGGTAAGGGTTAAATGCGCACTGTTTCCTGTGGTGGGTACGCGGATTAGCTACTGATAGGTTGAATAGCTATCTCGCTACTGAAGTGACGTCACCAACTTCTGTGGGCCCCACCGTGATGTGTGTGTTGTATCCATACCGTCCATCCATTCAAAAATACCATTTTAGGGAATGATCTAAATAATGAAACAGATCCAAATCTCAAGTGGACCCCACCAAAGAAAACAATGTAGACAGTGATGCTACCGTTGAAACCTTCCTAGGGCCCACCATTATGTTTATTTGAGATCCAACCTGTTCATAAGTTCATAAAGATATAGAATGAGGGAAAATACAAATATCAGCTTAATCGAAAACTTTCGTGGCCCTAAGAAGTTTTTAATGGTAAGAGATCAATCCCCACTGTTTTTTTTAGTGAGGTTCACTTGAGCTTTGGATCTGCCTCATTCTTTGTATCATGCCATAAAATGATATCTCCAAATGTATGGACGGTGTGGATACAACACATACATCACGAAGGGGCCCGCAGAAGTTGGTGACATCACTTCAGTAGCGAGATAGCTACTCAACCTGTCAGTAGCTAATCCGCATCCCTGGTTCCGGGGTCTCACCCAAGTCACGCTCATGTGGAGCGCCCAGATAAGCGCCTAAGACCTCAGACACCATGAATGTACAAATGGTCTAAAGAGGAAACGGATTGGTTGGTGTACTAGCTCGCAGATTGGCTGGTGTACTAGCGGACTGCCTCATGCTTAAGACCCCGAGCACAGAGATATCACTGTGCTCATGGCTGTGTGGGGTCCATAGAGATGTTCTTGAAAATTCCACTCCGTCTAAATGTTTTTAAATAACACAATAGGATAGGATTGAAAACATCAGGCAGATCCAAAACTCATGCAGGCCATACCAACTAAATAGTAGTTATCGAATGCCTAATAGTCGAATGCCTAATAGTCACAGAAGTTTTGTATCCCGATGATATTTGTTCATATAGGAACGGTTTGGATGAAATATAAACATCATGGTAAGCTCCAGGAAGGTTTCAATGGTGGATGTTGTTGTTCCCACTGTTTTATTAGTATGGCCCACCTGAGTTTTAGATTTGCTTGGTTTTTAGAATACTATCTGATTGTTGTCTTTAAAACAGATGGATGAAGTTGATTTTTCAATAACATCTCTATGGACCCCACACAGCCATGGGCACACAGAGATATCTCTGCGCCCTTGCCCAGCGTCATAGGCAATCCGCTCTTGTATATTAAATACACCATTGTTGTCCCACAAACCCTTGATTTTATTTCAATTGTTCGAACTATCACGGAGCTCGAGGACAGACGTGCTGAGGAGTGCGTGATATGTGGTCCCACGGAGCCTTGATTTTGAAATTTTTATTTCAATCGTTCGTGCTATCAAGGAGCTCGAGGACTGATGCACTGAGGAGCGCGTGACAAGTAACCTCACATGGAGCTCGAGGACTGACGTGCTAAGGAGTGCGTGACAATTAACCATACCAGGTGGCTGGTGTAGGGTACACTAGCCAATCCGCTTCCGTTTAAAGAAGATCAAGGTTTACGGGCCCCACAAGGATGTATTTAATACATCCCCACCGTTCATACATTTGGCGAGATCATTTTAAGATATTATCTAAAAAATGATTCGTATATAAAGCTCAAGTGGACCACACCACAAAATTAAGGAAGTAGGAAACTTGATTCTCACCATTAAAACTTTCCCAGGGCCCACCATGGTGTTTATTTGTCATCCAAACTATTCGTATGGTCACAAAGACCTGGATGAGGTAAAAATAAATATAAGATTGATCCAAAACTTCTGTGATCCACAAGAAGGTTTCAATGGTAAACGATCAATCTCCATTGCTTTCTGCAAATGTAGTCCACTTGAGATTTGGATCCATCTCATTTTTTTTTTTGTATAAAGACTTAAAAAGACCATGTAAAATGATAAGACGGTTTGGATATAAAACTAGGTTGATGTCAATCCACCAGCCAAGTCAATAGCTTAGGGTTCACCAGCCAATCCGCTTGCAACACTTGATTAAGCGAGCATTTTGAATTCATCTTTTTTGCAATTTCTTCTTTTTTAAGCGTAGACGATCATCTTACATCCTAGATTGAGAGATAAGTAGCTTCGTTTCTATTCCATTTCCTTTCCACTTTGGAAAGTGGCATATATACTATATACGCCATCCATGCCGTTGATAATGTCATTACTACTAAGATATATTGAAAACATAAATATTAACCTAATTCAAAAGTTCTATGGCCCCATGAATATTTCGACTGTGGACGTTCAATCCTCACATTTTCGGCCCACTTGAGTCTTGATCCGGCTCATTTATTTTTCATACATACTAAAATGAGCTCACAAAACAGATGGACAGTGTGGATTTCTCGCAAACATCAAGGTGGGCGCCACTTAGATTCCAATCAACCTCTCAATCAATGATTAGATGACGTAAAGTGTTGTCGACCATCTAATCAACCTCCAATCAACGATCGAACAGCACAAACCAACGTAGATCATTTCATTAAGTTCTCGATTGATGATTGAATGTGTGCCTTATCAATGATCGCTCGATCGACCTTGCAATCAATGATCGGATGATATAAAGTGTTGTTGATGATCCGATCAACCTCAAACCCTCTATTGAATAGTGGAAACTAACATACATCGCTTCATCAAATCCCTGATTGACGATCGAACGATGCACATTATTGATGATCACCCGATCGACCTCTTAATCAATGATTGGATGACGTAGAGTACTGTCGACCATCCTATCAACCTTTAATCAATGATTGAATGGTACAAACCAATGTAGATTATTTCATTAAGTTCTCGATCAATGATTGAACAATGCGTATTACTGATGATTGCACGATTGACCTCCCAATCAACCATTGGATGACACAAAGTGCAGTCGACCATCCCATGTAGATCGTTTCATTAACTTCTCTATCGACAATGGAATAATGTGCATTAGCGATGATCGCTCGATCGACCTCCCAATCAACCATCGAATGATACAAAGTATCATCAACCATCTAATTAACCTCCAATCAATGATCGAATGGTACAGAACACTGTAGATAGTGTCATCAAGTCCTCTAACGACGATAAAATGGTGCACATCATCGACAATCGCCCAATCGACCTCCTATTCAATGATTGAACGACATAAAGTTTTGTTGACCATCCGATCAACCTCCAATTCTCTATCAAATGGTGGAAATCATCGTACATCGCTTCATCAAGTCCCTGATTGACAATCGAATGATATACATCACCAACGATTGCCTGATTGACCTTCAATCAATGATCGGATGACGTAAAGTGTTGTCAACCATCCGATCAACCTCCAATCAACGATCGAATGGTATAAGCCAACATAAGTCATTTCATTAAGTTCTCAATCAACAATCAAACATTGCGCAGTACCAATGATCACCCGATCAACTTCTTGTGGGTAACAAAATCTTTAGATCAAGATGATATTTGTGTGGTCTCTTTCAGTTAGGTGTTTGTGACCTCATCAACAAGTTGGATTGCAAATAAACATCTTGGTGGAATACATGAAGTTTTCAATTGTGGGGATTCAATCATGACTGTTTCTTGTGGTGTGGTCCACCTAAGATTTGAGTCAGCTTCATTTTTGGGATGATGTCCTATAATGAGATTTCAAAATGGTTAGACGATGTGAATTTAATGCACATACATCACTGTCAGCCCCACAATCAGGGGTCCCACCCACCCTGGTGGATTCGGGATCTCACCTAATCTGCTCCCCTTCTAGTGATGGAAGCAGATTGTGTACTGAGTAAATTTTGTGGGCCCCATCGTGACTTTGGTGCTTTAGCCCAAAAATGAAGCATATCCAAATATCAAGTACTGGACCACACCACATGAAATAGTGTGAATTGAACATCTACTGTTGAAAAATTATTGGGGGACACATAAGTTTCAGTTGAAGCTAATATTTATTGTTTCCCTTCATCGTTGTCTGTGTGATCTTATGAACCGGTTGGATGACAAATAAACATCACTGTGGGCCTTAGGAAACTTTCAACAGTGGAAATCATTATTCCCACTGTTTCCTGTGGTATGGTCCACTTGAGCTTTGTGTATGCTTCACTTTTGGGTTCAACCCTAAAATGAGCTATATAAAAAATGATGGACGATGTGGATGAACTACGTACATTCATGGTGGGTCTAACAGAGTTTACTCCGTATGGTAAGAGTGTGCTAAGGCAATCTCATTTCTCCAGCGACGGAAAGCCAATTGGCTCACACTGTGATGCCCATCATAAATCCATCCCAAACTTCTAGCAATTAGAAGCTAGTTGGGGCACACTGTGATGTCTATCATAAATCCAACCCATTCATCCATTTTGCCGAATCATATTAGGACATGGGCCAAAAAACAGACCAATCAAATACTCAAGTGGGCCGCATGATAGGAAAAAGTGAGGATTGAATGACTGCCATTAAAACATTCGCTGAGCCATAGAAGTTTTAGATCAGGATAATAATTTTGTGTTTTCAGTTCATCTTAGCAGGTATGAACTTATGAATGGTATGCATGGCATATAAACATTAGGGTGGACCCTAAATATGTTTCAACGGTAGACATTTCCTCACCCACATTTCCTGCCATGTGGCCCATTTGAGTTTTGGTTCTGCCTCATTTTTACACCCCTTCTAACATGACATGGAAAAAGTGATGGGCGAGGTGGATTTCTCAAAAACATCTCAATAGGCTCACCTAGTGAGGTGAATTCATGTCCTTCCCCGAGTCCGCGTACGCAAGCCATGGGTGTATCAAAATTTTTCTCGTTCAAAACCATTGTCAGCAACCCGCGAATGCAGTTTAATTTAAAAACAAAAATTGACATCTATTGTCTAGCTGTTGAATAGGGTTTTCTATTGGAATCTGACTGATAGATTCTCCTTTAATTGTGGCCGTCTGTGCACATTGATCTCAACCGTTTAGGGCATTTGACGAAAGCCTCTCCCCAATTCATTTGTTTTTAAAAAGTTCTAACGAATCTCTTTTAAGGGCGATGATTGAATCAATCCTGACCATCCAATATCTGTGCTTCTTGGAGCAGATGGACATATCAGATTTCATAAAACATCATTGTGGAACCCACGTATTTGGCACGTGTGCACCACAAAGGGTGCACCCGTTGAACACCGAGACAGCTTTGGTTAAACATGGTTTAACCCGACTATAGCCCAGAAGAAGAAAGAAGCCCTTCTTCTTTCATCCATTTTTTCGCTAGCAACGATTCAAACGGACGCCGTTCGTCTGCTCATGATTGTGGCACACCATTAGAGACTATGAGTTTTTTATCGTGCGAGGCAGGGGATTTTGACCAAAATTGTGCAAAACCCACATGGAGGAGCTCAGGAACATTTGCACAAACATGGGCATAAGCAGAGTTGCACACGAGCATTTTCCAAAAACGAAAATCTGTTTCAGTCTGCCAGGCTGGCAATCCATGTGTAGGAGTTTCTTTCTATCTCAACCATCCGTTTCATTGAATCACAGCCTTCCAACCGCTCGCACATGGATTAAGGTTACACTATAAAGAGGTTGCTTTTAGCAACTCTCCGTTTTTTTATTTTGGAAACCTAGAGCAACCACAAAACCCTAGAAATCATCGCTCGAGTTGATCTAGATCGTCTGCATTTGTCCTAAGAGATGTTTAAATTTTTAAAGATCTCAATTGCAAGAAGAGAAGCTGCGTACGCTGCTATTCTTCCCAATTTTTCGAGAACTGAACCGAAATCTTCAAAGCAATGAACCACCAATCAAAACCCAATGGAGCTTCGATTTGATGATTCTCCAAGCTTCCTACAACGAATCCACCTTGTCCAATAAAAGCAGTTTGAAGGAATACGCCCTGGTTCAAAATCTGCCATTAATGGGGTTATCTTCATCAAGGAAATCTGTCAGCCGTTGATCTCATTTTGACCACTAATTTTAGATCCAAAACGTCCAACTGGTGGGCCATTTGAAGTGTTTTTTAATCATCAGTATTCGTTAAGAGCATATCAATGTCTGTCAACAACAGTTTATTCAGAAAAAAGAGGAATAAGAAGAAGAAAGAGATGGACATTAGCTCATTGCTGAGTTCGGGTTTTGCTACCTGTTTGAGTAACTCAGGAGTATTTTGTTGAGTCGTTGCTAGTCTCCATTTGGTTGAAATGATTAACTCAGTAAGTGTATTGATCTCTTCTCCTTGGTTTAAATCAGTTAGTAGTTGATAATGCATTTTAAAACCGAGTTGATTATCTGTTTGCATCTAATCCATCACCTAATCACTGAGTTGATGATTTAGTGCAAGATTCTTGTCTTAAAGATGAATATATTTTGACTCGTGTCAGTTTTGATTGAGGTTGTTCGGGCATTTCATCTTGAAGTTAAATCGTGTTGAGTCAACTCAGTTGGGATCATCGAGTTTCAGTTAGAGCTCTATTGGCTGTTGAGATTAGCCTAATGAAATGCATTTTCACATCTAATTACTATTATTCAGAAATCATTCATAGAGAACTCGGATTGAGAATGAGTTCACAGTTAGAGTTAAGGCATTTTCATAGCGAGTCAAGTGAGGTGAGTAACCTCTCAAGCTTGCCGTTAGTAATTTAATCTAGGTGATTTGATGTTTGATTTTAACTGAATTTCCCTAATTTTTTTCCATTTGAATTTATGCTTCATTGAGTTGCATCCAAACTTGGTCAATTTAAGTTGACCTGTACAACTTCAAGCTAGGAGGTCAGTGAATTATACGACTCTTTTATGAAAATTCAGAATTGATTATAGATGTTGTAAGTATGTCATGAAACTTAAATTTCCCAAAACCATAACCCTAAGTTTAGATTGTAGATCAAAATTCATTAGATTACATAATTATGACTGATGTAGAGGATGTAGTTGAGCTCTACATGATGAGGATGGACCAAAGAAAGGATCAGAAGAAGACCACAAGGAAGGAGCCAAGACCCAACAAACTGTTGGAAAAATAGGGTCTGACGATCGGTTGTCCGCCTCCAGCACCGGTCACGACCGGTCCACAGATCGACCGTAAATTCCATGTACGGGATACAACTTAACTCCTTGGACTGTCTTGAACCACTCTCGACCGATTGGCCAAGATGACGACCGATCGTCCGACCAGTCCGAAATTTCCCAGAGAATGGCTGAACTCTTTGGACAATTAGGGTCCTCTGATGACCAATCGACAGTTGCTCCAATTGCGCGCAAACTTACTATTTTTTGAACTATTGCTTTTCATTTTCGATTAAGATTCTTCTTAATCTTGTTTTAGGGTTTCTAATTAGTTGTTATACTGTTTAAGCTCTTTTATTTTCATTGTAGAGGATTCATTCATCAATTTTAAGCAATCTCTTTTGAGTTTATACTCTATTTGCTATAATTCTTCGAGTGCCCCTTGAGAAATCAAGGAAGATCGGTTTAGGATTCCCGATAGATCCATGGATTCAGATCAATTATCCTGCGAGAGAGACTGTGATCGATCTCATCTTGCCTATGATTGTGCCAAGTTGGTATCAGAGTGAGGAACAACCTCAGGAAGATGACATCTAATGAAGATTGTGGCAAAAATTTTGTTGTTGGTGATCATGGGATGCGGTATTTAGTAGAGAAGACGGAGACTCTTTAGAGATCGTTTGAGGCATCTATGCAATGGTTGTAAGCATCTCTCGATCAGATCTCCACGACTTTGGCACCGTGACGAGTTCCAGGTGGTGCCCAACTACCTGTGATCAAAGTTCGGAATAATCCAGTATTTCGTCCGGCTCTTCCAGCCGTAAACTGTCGACTGAATGCTGCTTTCCGACGGCAATGATGACGATGTAGAGAATATCTTTACACAGCAGCAAGTGCATGATAATGATTGCAGAGATTGTGCTGAGCGTGGTTACAGAGGTAAGGGTGAACTTCTGACTTTCAATGAAATGTTATGAATAGAAGAATTTCTGGATTGGTTAGCAGAAGTAGAGAACTTCTTCGATTATATGAAAGTTTCGGAGGAGATGAAGGTGAAACTTGTGGCTTACAAGTTAAATTCAGGTGCGTCTGCATGGTGGGAGCAATTACCACTCTCCCAAACTCGACAGAACAAGTTGCCCATTCAAACGTGGCCTCGGATGTGACAACTACTTCGATCGCGCTTTCTACTGTGTGATTACGAGCATGTCCTATTCCAGCAATATCAGAATTGTCGCCAAGGCAATCAGACCATTGATCATTATGCGGTCGAGTTCAACCGGCTATCCATCCATAATGATTTGTCAGAAACGGATGCTTAGAGGACTGCGAGGTTCGTTGGCGGCTGAAGAATTAATATCCAGGATCGAGTACAGATATAATCGGTCTGGACGGTAGAAGACGCGCTACATTACACTACACGTGTGGAAACTCAGCTTGTTTGGGTTCCTAGACGCCCATATCCTTCGCCCCATGCTCCTCCTACCGCTGCGATTCAAGAAGTACCTAAAGAGAAGGAACCCTTCGGTGGGCGAGTTCAGCCTTCCCTTACGATCGCAAACTAGGCTCTGAGTAATGGTCCATCGAGGCCTTAGTGCATCACGCCTTCCACAGCAGGCCTGAGACAAGTACCGAATCCTTATGCTCGCCTCAGGCCTAATCATTATTGGCGATGTTGTCAGTCGGGTCACTTGTCTAATGCGTGCCCTTAATGCCCTGCGACCAATTTAACCACGAGTGAAGGGGTGGTGAAGAAGAGTTCATTAAGGGTGAACCTGAGAACGATGAGTATGATCAGGTCAAAGAAGATTGCGGTGATGATACCGATTTGATAGAGCGGGACCATGGCGAGTCCTTGGTTGTGAGGCACCTATGTTACGCCCTAAGGCTTGAAGTTCATCCCCAGCGCTACAACATCTTCTGCACCCGTTGCACAGTGAAGGGGAAGGTATGCAATGTTATTATCGACAACGAAAGCAGTAGAACATCATGTCCAAGTTGATGATGGACAAGCTCCGATTGCCTATAACAAAACATCCAGCCTTAACAATGAGGGAGTAAACAACAAGACCTAGTCCAATAACAAATCTACTATGATAGAAATGAAAAAAACAATCATCTAAAGAACCAATGCCACACAACAACCTTCATAAGAGGGAGCACCTTCTCTTGGATAACCCAATAATACACCACACGAAAAGTGGATTGCAAGCATCACGAACAAAGAAACAAAGAAACAAACCCCAATATGTTGTTGTGTATGTCTCTTACCAAAACAAGCCCTCTTTTGCTTTTATTTAAAAAAAAAAAAATGGTTTAGGTAAAAGACCAAATTGCCCTCACTTAGATTTGGGCCCACAAGTGGACACCTCCACATGGGGAGGGAAATCCCAACATGGAAGGCAAGAACTATTGCGACAAGACTGCCTGATGACCGGACATCGACCATGTTGTCCCCTGTGGATCTGAGCAAAAGGTTGGTCTCACCCGTGCCGCATGGGTTTGCAGGCAATGCAGTCGTGCCAGGGTTTGGGCGTTCGAGCATGCACGAGCTGAAGACGAGCAGGCCATCCTTTCTTGCGGGGAAAATTCAAGAAGGGCTAGAAAGGTTGGATGATGAGTATGTGAAATTAGGTGCACAAAGGGGTGCCTTGTACGGTTGATAGCTCAATGGTGGCTTGGTGGAAGCTTGGATTGGAGATGACCCACTTTGGGTGGGCCACAATTAGATGTATTACCCCAGTTCAAATGAGGCCAGGCCTGGTCTTTCTGTTGCCAGGGGAGAAAGATGAGGGAGGGATTAGGGCTGTAAATGGTCGGGTTTGAGGCGGGTTTAGCCAAAACCAGACCCACTCATTTATTGAATGGGTCTGTGTCCAAATTTTGGACCCATACTTTTTACTAAATGGGCAGGTTCGGGTCGGGTCCGAGTCAACCCCATCAAACCCATTTATAATTGGGTCTGGGTCTGGCAGAGGGATCCACACAGACCCATTTATAAATGGGTCGGGTCTAATGGGTCTAGGTCTGAATATGGTATGCAAGCATTTTTACCATGTTTAAAATCAGGTATGAATGGGTTCTGGCCTAGATGGCTCCCTTGCAGCATCGACCAAACCCGCCAATTTACTAAATGGGTTCGGGTCGGGTCGGGTTGGGTCTAATATAAAGGAAACTAGATCCACACCCGTTTAGCAATTGGGTCTGTTCTTGGACCTAGACCCATACCATTTAACAAACGGGTCGGGTTTGGGTCAGGTCTAAATGGATTGGGTTTGGGTACCCCATTGAGTCCGGTGACCCATTTACAGCCGTAGGAGGGATTAATGTATGCTTGTGACTGCCTTCTGATCATATGAAGGAATTTTACAAGCTAATGGGTGGAAGATTGATTTAAGGTTATGGTTTTCAATGTATGGTACAACATTATATATGGTCTTTAAAATTTAGTAAAGCACATGTGACGATTAGAGCAATATTAAAATGATGGGCCAACCTAATTGACCTGTCCATCTTGTTCTAGACGGGTTGGAGGGACAAGTGAATTGAATTGCGAACGTTCGGTTTTGAGTCCGTTTGGGTGGAGGCAGAACACCAAGGTACTCCTGCCCCACTATTAACTGCAATAAGATAATATTTAGGGTCTACCCTAAGAGCTTTGCTAGATACATTGGAACTTTAGACTTCGGAATTGGGGTTCATCTTTTCAGTGATCCAAAATGTTGGGTCTCACCTTGATTGGGGGATATCTAAGAATTAAAACTCTTGGATTGGAATATTGCAACCCTTTGATCATTTGACTCTTTTCCTTTGAATACGGACAGCCTCCTTAACATTCTGTTAACCAAAAGGTCAAAATCCAATCCAATAGTTTTTTGGTTATATCCTCATTCCGAGGTGTGGCCCATAGCATAAATGGTTTGGGTCATTGAAAAGGACAGCAATTCAACTGCTAAAGTCCCGATCTATCCTATCACAATGTAATGGGATGCAGTCTAGTAAATCTCCTACTGTAAATATCATGATATCTTGGTCTTAGGGAGTTCTCCTGGAATGCCACAATAATGCTATGTTGGGAGAAAAGATCATTAAATACCACGGTATTCTCCCAGCCAAAACAGCCCTTAAGAAGAATAGCATGCAGCTCCAGGGTGTTTTTAGAGAAATAAGTAATTGCAATTTGGTGCCAATTTGCAGGAATGCTAGGGGAGAGGGGAATTATATGATGTGTGGCCTGCACTTTTGTGCAGTATACACGGGTTTTCACTTGACAAGCGAGCCCATGGTTATCCAAACAATTAGTCAGTTCTGTCTGCAGTGGATGTGCAATGCCTCAAGAATCTCCTTGGTAGGAAATCTTGGACTATCAATTTATGGCCTACACATAAATAGTTAAGAAGAGAAATACAACAAAAGCCCACATTCAAATGTAAAAGGTCCTACAGTAGCTGGGGACCTAATTCAGGAGGTCTTTGGGGGCATTCTTCCAAAGTATGCAATAAGTCCTCGGGTATTTAATCATTTTTATTGAATTTGGCCTTGAAATAAGTCTTTGGTGGGCCTTGGATTTGGCAGCCAAATCTCAAGAGATGCAAAATTGGGTTGCGATTGTAGGAAATTGCATGTGGTGAGATAGCATTGATCCTGAAATTCCCCGGTCATTTGAACTTGTTAAACAACTCTATGGTGCTAATCTTGAGAGCCTATGAGAAACTACACTGGGAAGAAGAAGAAAGAAGGGAAAGAAAGATGGAAGAGACAAAAAAAAAAGAGGAAGAAAAGAATGAGAGAGAGATGTTTAAGGTGTCTTGAATCCTAGCCATCTACTCTCATTTATAATAGTAAAAATGTGAATGGGTCCCATGGGCTTTATTACATGACTTCATTGTAATGAGCCTTATTTAACTAATAACTTTTCAACACTCTCTGTCAAGCTGAATCATTCTTATGAAGCCTGGATTGGGACAAGTATAGGTCTCTACTCATGGTTCAGTGGTAGATTCACAAGAGTTTCAACATGGTGGTCATCGGTTCAAGTACCCATTTTGGTAGGTGGGTGTAAGAGTGTGATAAAATCAATTGTACTCTTTTTAGCATTGCAATCTAATGACTAAATTCTTCTTCCTAATGAAGCCCAGCTCGGGATAAGTATGGGTCTCTACTCATGGTTCAAGGGTAGACTCACAAGAGTTTAACATGGAGGTCATGGGTTCGAGTGGGTGTAAGAGTGTGTGAAAAAAAAAAAAACACGCTTCGGACAAGTATTAATATAATCAAATCTAAGAAAAAAAATTTCTTCTCCAAATCAGCCGTACTTTTTTTAGCATTGCAATCTAATAACTAAACTCCTCCTATAGGATAAATATGTGTTAAAAAAAATACTGAGCTAATATAATGAGCTTAACTTGTGTGGTTCGCGTAAGCATCATGATCACCAGTAATCCCTGCATGTGCAAGCCCCGTTCTTGAAATGATCGAACCGCTTTATGTCTCTCAACACAATCTCCCTCTCACTGATCTTGCTTACGTGTTTAATCAATGCATGGCAATCTCCACACACTCTCAAATCCTTCACTATCCTAATAATTGTCGGACTCGAAGTGCTGACCAGACCGAATGCAAGCGCCAGCTTCTCGCTGTGACTTCCCACTGCATCTTCTTTGTCCTCTTCCTCGATATTATGAAGCACTCCATCGGTATCTGGCATGTACCCTTGGGCCCTCGCATATGTTGTTATCTCCTCTAACTTCTGGTATATTTCTTCCGTATGTGTGTGGGCCCGATCACCTGCTGTAAAACTATGCACATGGCCTCCAGCCTCAATGAAACTCCGCCCAAGGGGCTTATCTATACTCCTAGTCTTCATTAGGTTTCTCACCCTCTCAACGTCTTCCCATCTCCTGGCCTCAGCGTAGATGTTGGAGAGAAAAACATAGTTACGTGGATGATTGGGCTCGAGCTGTAAGAGCCTGTTTGATGCTAATTTTGCCATTTTGATGTTCTTATGAGCTCGGCATGCACAGAAGAGTGTGCCCCATATCATGAAATTGGGTTTGATCGGCATGCTTTCGATGAATTTGAGGGCTTTTTCTAGATGGCCCACCCGAACAAATAGATCCACAATGCACGCATAATGATTCACTGTTGGTGTGATTGATTTATCTAAGCACATGTTGTTGAAGACCTGCAACCCTTGATCTACCAGGCCAGACTGCGAGCATGCCCTCAAGACCGCAAGAAACACAGCCTTATTTGGATGTATACCTGCAAAAATAGGTAGATTTCATCTCCTTAACAATCTATGGGCACAAGAAAAGCAATGTTGGCTCAAGAGCTAGGGTCATGGACCCTTCCCTTCCAACATGTGTCAATTTGGTGCACAAAATCCAGGCTATTCAGAAGGTGGGCCAACCAAGTGCCTACCGCAGATCTTGCTGAGACTCACCCACATTGTCACATGGTAGAGAGTGGGACTAGACTCATGCAAGTAGCGTAGAAGAGATGAATAAAATTTCATTACGAAGATTATTGCTTCAATGTAGAACTCATACCTGCAGATTTCATCTCTTCAAAGCATGGGAGGGCCTCTTTGCAACATCCATGAATAGCCCAACCTGATATCATGGCTGTCCAAGTACGAACATCCTTCTCTTTTATCTGAGAGAAAACCTGTCTAGCGGACTCAATCTCCCCACACTCTGAATACATATCAACCAATGCGTAGCCAAGCAATTCATTTATCTGAAACCCATTACGCAAAACATATTCATGAATCCGAATCCCAGCATCTAAAGCTCTAATCCTCACGCACGACCATAGTGCATAAATAACTTCGAAATCATCAGGTTTCATGCCCTCATCCAACATCCTAAAGAAAGTACTCAAAGCTCCTTGATGGTCTCCATTTTTTAAAAACCCAGCAACCATTGCTCTCCAGGAAGACGCATTCTTCTCCGGCATGTGATCAAATAACAATATTGCCATCTCCATGTGACCGTTCCGAAAAAATCCATTAATCAGCCAAATCCAAGAAGAGATTTCCTTCTCCGGAATCTTCATGAAAATATTGCTTGCCATTTCCAAATCCCCAACCACACAATACCTATAAATTAAAAGGTTCCCCAACACCACGTTCTCAGGAGTTACCTCTAATAGCTGCAGTGCATAATCCAAGGACCTGAACTTCACATACATAAGGGCCAATCGATTCTGGATGAAGGAGTCGAAATCAAGCCCAAGCCTAATGATACTGGCATGGAGGGCCCCAGTGAGGTCGTAGTAGAGCAATGACCTGGCGGAGGTGAAGCTGTCGGGATGGATGCTTCGGCGCTGCATGTAAATGGAGTCCTCTATAGGGGACCTAAACAAGAGGATAGAGATAAACCTATAGAAGAAGAACCGATCACGGTCACGGTAAAGGCGGAAGATCGAGAGAGGGTATTCAATTGACTTGAAGAGAAAGCGAGAGCAGGCAGAGATGAGCGCTCGGATGACATTGCTGTTCTCAGAGAGGCCATGTCGGAAAATCTGAGCATGGGTATGTTTGAGATCGCGAGCGTTTACGGAAGTAAGGATGAGGGAGATAAAGCGACTTTCTAGGGACGGAGAACAGGCATCGGAGTAGTTTTGTAGGGTGGTTTGGGTGGAAAAGAATGGTTTTTTGGGAAGAATGGTTCCGAGGGAAGAGAATCGCATGTCGACCGTTCCCTGCTGAGTCTGGATCCGTTTTGTTGAAGATAGAATGGATTCCATACCGTCGCCCCCTCTTAGTAGGGAGAGCGGGGCGCGGATTGCCTGCGAAAGCCTTTCGCACGCATCTCCTGCGCAAGGAATCTGCGTGGGGCTCACCGTGGGGTTTGTGAGAAATCTACGCAGTCCAACCGTTTTGTGAGATCATGTTAGCCGTTGCGACCAAAATTGAACGGGATCCAAGACTTGAGTGGGCCGAAAACATGACGATTGAACTTCCACAGTTGAAATATTCGTGGGGCCACAGAAATTTCGAATCAGGATAATATTTGTGTTTTTAGTTCAACTCAGTAGGAATGACATTATGAACGGTATGGATGGCATATAAACAACACTGTGGACCCATAGAGGTTTCAACGGTAAGAATTTCCCTACACATCTTTTGCTTTAGTGCGGCCCACTTGAGTTTTGGATCCCATTCATTTTTTATCGCAACGCCTAAAATGATCTCACAAAACTATTGGACGGCGTAGATTTCTCACAAATCTCACGGTGGGCCCCACCCAGATTCCTTGCGGAGGAGATGCCTGTGAAAGGCTTTCGCAGGCAATCCGCGCCCGGGAGAGCGGATTAGATTTTTAGGGAAGCGGATTGCGTAATGAGTAACTCCGCACGCTAAGCGTGCGAAGTAAACTCTGTGGGCCATCATGATTTACTTATTTTATCCACTCCGTCCATCCATCTTAACAGATAATTTGATTTATGGTACCAAAAAATGAAGCATATAAAGTTCTAAAGTGGAGCACACCACAGGAAAAGTGTGAACTGAATGTCTACCATTGAAAAATTCTTGGGGGGACATAGAAGTTTTGGATCAAGCTGATATTTGTGTTTTCCCTTCATCCATGTCCATGTGATCTTATGAACAGGTTGGATGACAAATAAACATTACTGTGGGGCCTGGAAATGTTTCAATGGTGGAAATATTATTCCCACTGTTTCCTGTGGCATAGTCCACTTGAGATTTGGATATGCTTAAATTTTGGGCTCAACCCCTAAAATGAGCTGTAAAAATATATGGACGGAATAGATGAAGCACATACATTCTAGGTGGGCCCAAAAAAGTTTACTCCGCACGATACTCCGCATGCAATCCGATTTCTAGATTTAGTGACACCTCGGAATCATCGGACGCGGATTGCCTATCTCTATAACAACTAGTTTACTATCATACGGAACTCCATGTGACCTGCATGTGTTTTATTTCGCAAAGGATTTTAAAAATAATGCAGATATAAAATTCATATGTGCGATACCACACGTAACAGTGGGTATTGAACACTTGGTGATAAAAGTTTTGTATCTGGATGATACCTTTTCATACAGCTTACCTGAGTGTTAATAATTCTTTGAACGATTTATATAGCACATAAACATCATGGTCAACTCTAGGAAGGTTTTAACGGTGGACGTTGGTGTTCCACTGTTTTGATGGTGTGGCCCACCCGAGTTTTGAATCTGCCTGGTTTTTAGAATCCTTTCTTATTTTTGTCTTTAAAAGCAAATGCACGTAGTGGATTTGTCACGGACATCCCTGTGGATCCCATCCTGTGGATCCCATACAGTGACGGCCACCGGGATATCGCTTGTGGCCGGGTCGCAGTTTGGGTGGATAGGTCGGTGGATCCTAACTGTGGGGGCTTACCGTGATGTATGTTATTTACATCCACATCATCCATTCATTTTGACAGCTCATTTTAGGGCATGAACCCAAAAATGAAGCAGATCCAAAACTTAGGAGACCATACCACATGAAACAGTCGTGATTGAATTCTCACCATTAAAAACTGCACAGGGGCCACCAGAATGTTTATTTTCCATCCAACCTGTTGATAAGGTCACTAAGACCTGGATGAAGAGATCACAAAAATATTAGGTTGATCCAAAGCTTTTGGGTTCGACCAGAAGTTTTTAATGTTGGATTACCATTGTTTTTTGTACCATGGTCCACCTGAGATTTGGATATGCTTCATTGGCATAATGCCCTGAAATTAGTTTTCAAAATAGATGCATGCCTGGATATAAGGAATGTACATCATGGTGGACCCACGTTTAGGGATCCACCCACTTTGGAGATCCACTGAAACCGCGCTCTTTATCTCATTTATGTGTTTTTTTAAGCGTAATACTAAGGGATGCGGATTTCCTGGGAAAGGCTGTGAACTCCACCCCGTGATGTTTTTGAGAAATCCACCCGGGGCAACAGAAGTTTTAAATCAGGCTAATATTTAAGTTTTAGAAAGTATTGATGGCATATAAACATCACTATGGACCAAGGGAGGTTTCAATTGTAAGAATTTCCCTTCCCACCTTTTCCTTTATTGCAGCCCACTTGTGTCTTGGATTCGGTTCATTTTTTGATATAATGTCCTAAAATGAGCTCACAAAGAGGATGAACGAGGTGGATGCCTCGAAAAAATCACGGTGGCCCCACCTAAGTTCCTAGCACTGGAACTTCACGCGTAAGGCTTTCGCAGGGAATCCGTGTCCAATACTAAGAATGAGTAGATCATGTCAATATCATGTGCACTGTTCGGGTGTTATCTGAAGCTCAGCTGAAGCACGGAGCGCGTGAATAAGTTAGGATGTTTACCCCCCTCTGGAGGCAAATCCGTCAACTCCCTAGCTTGGGTAGGTACCCGACCTCTGGAGAACGATGACCCCATAGTCAGAGATTTCTTCTCGGTGGTAGACCTCGGTCTCGAGACCCTTCAAGTCGACCTCTCCTAGCTTGGCTTTGATAGACAGCTCGACCTCGGTTAGGTAGCATAGGCCGCAAGGAGGCCACAATTAAGGCTGTAAATGAGTCAGCGGACCCAGCGGGGTACCTGGACCCAACCCATTTAGACTCGACCCATTTGTTAAATGGTACGGGTCTGGGTCCAAGAATACACCTAGTTGCTAAACGGGTTTGGGTCTGGTTTCCTTTATATTAGGCCCGACCTGACCCGAACCCATTTAGTAAGTGGGCGGGTTTGGTCTATGTTTCAAGGGACCCGTCCAGCCCAGACCCGTCCAGACCCGATGTTAAGCCTTGTAAAAATGCTTGCATGCTTGATCTAGACCCAGACCCATTAGACTCGACCCATTTATAAATGGGTCTGGGTGGATCTTCCTCTACCAGACCCGAGCCCATTTATAAACGGGTCTAATGGGTTGACTCGGACTTGACCCAGACCCACTCATTTAGTAAAAGGGTCTAGGTCTAAAATTTTGACCCAGATCCATTTAGTACATGGGCGGGTTTGACCCGCACCAAACCTGACCATTTACAGCCCTAGTCACAGCAGAAGGGTACGACCCTCTCATAAATGCAAACAGTAAGACAAAATGATGCTTGCACCAACCCTCATAAATGCAGTGAGGGTTGGGGCATGGCACCCCTCGCCATTATGATGATTATCACAGTAGGATGGACCATGCTGCCCCACCTGTCCCATCAGGCTAGGGAGTTGGTGGGGGTGAGCACCCATAAATACCCATGTACAAATGGAGTAAAGGTACGCACAATTCACTTCTAGCCAACTTGCTGCTTGTTTTACTCTCAAATCGACTTAGGCATCGAAGGGCTAACGGCTAGACCTCGACCACCCTTCTTTTGTCTTACCTCTTTCATCCTGCAAGTCACCCAAAACCCCAGACGACGTGCGGAATCTGCACGCTCGCAGAAGGAACTTTACCCCTGGCGACAAAGCTCGATCTGTCCCACCAGTTGCTCATTTTCTAGTAGCGATAGTTGGTGTCGTCTGTGGAAACGACGATGTAACACCCCATATTTTTCTGTACTTGGGTGTTACCACGAGAATCCAAAGTGTATGCGTATGCGTAATGCCCTAACCATTCTGTACCTCATACATCAATGTGTGCGCGATGTCTGGAGCCCCTAGCAGAGCCCCAGACTGGCCGTGTGTAGTTCGCACCCAAATGACCGAAGCTCTAAGGCTCTAAACCTCTGTCATGTTGACCGCATCGTCGTTGCGGTTGCAATGGCAAAAATAGTGCATCAATCTGAAACTTGAGCACGAAGATATGCCTGTATAATTAAAACCCTACGAACTATGCAGTTTGTGTGTGGCCTGTTGGCGTTTTCCTCCTCATGCAAATAGAGGAGAGAGAGATTCACTTTGCTGTCCGACCGGCCAGTGCCCCTGGCCGACCGGCCGGACAAAGTGGCTAGAAATCACAAAATCGCTGGACGATTTTTGTGAAGGCCGACCGGTTGTCCAACCGGCCGGTGGTCCTGGCCGACCGGTCGGCAGACAGGTCGGGCCATGTGTTTTTATACACAGTTCTCTCTGGACTATTCTTTGGTGGGTCCGACCGGCCGACGGTTTTGGCCGACCGGTCAGAGGTGTGCGCGGATTGCTACTGCAGTTTCCAAATCGGGCAAGGACTCTTGCAAAACTACATATATGGAATTCTAATTCAGGATTTGGGATTCCCACAAGGTGTTCTACACGTCCTAGGTGAGAGAGAGAGAGAAAAAGAGAAAGAGAGGAAGAGAAAGAGGGAGAGGAAGCTTGTTGGTAGAGGAGGCATTGCTCGAGAAAGTGATTCCTGGTGCAACAACGTCTCGGCTCTTCAACGTCCTCGTGCTCGGGTGAGATCTCTCAGTTTTCTTATCCTTTTATTGTTATCCATCCCTGTATGGGTGAAGAAGGTTTGATCCAAGCGGTGTGTGCTTGTGATCGGTTGTAACAGTTCTCTGGTATAGTGGATTGTTGATCTCGACTAGGTCCCGTGGTTTTTACCTCTTTCGAGGGTTTTCCACGTAAAAACTCCTTGTGTCGTGTGGTTGTTTGTTTACTCTTGATTATTGCTTTATCCTAGTCCATAATTCTAGTGCATTGGGGGGCGAGATCCTCAGGCTTGTGTGAAACGCACCCAACAAAGTGGTATCAGAGAGTTCAGGTTGTTTGAACGGTGTGGGATTGATTCTGAATTATGGAAGGTGGCTCATCAAGAATAATTAGTCTCAATGGATCCAACTGGACCATATGGAAGGCTAAGATGGAGGACTTGCTTTATTGCAAGGACCTGTACGCTCCAATTATAGGCGTATCAGCGAAGACGAAGGATATGTCAGATGGTGATTGGAAGAAGTTGGACCGGAAGGCGGTGGGGTTTATTAACAATGGTTGGATGATTCGGTTTTTCACCATGTGTCTACAGAGACCTCAGCCACTAGCCTATGACTGAAATTACAAGGGCTGTATGAGAGGAAGACAGCCGGCAACAAGATATTTCTGATTAGAAGACTTGTAAATCTCAAGTTCAAGGATAATGGTTCTGTGGCTGAGCACATGAATGAAGCCAGCAATATTGTGAACCAACTCTCCGCTATGAAGATGGTCCTGGACGATGAACTACAGGCTTTGCTATTGCTTAGTTCATTGCCTGATAGTTGGGAGACATTGGTGGTGTCTCTAAGTAACTCCGCGCCAGGCGGAAAGATATCCATGGAACAGGTAACGAGTTGTCTCTTTAATGAGGAGACAAGGAGGAAGTCTCTAGGGTCTACTCAGCAAGAGACCCTTGTGACACAGGATCGAGGGAGAGGAAAGAACAGAAAGGGCGGGAAAGCCCGAGAGAAATCCAGGGGCAAGTCTAGTGTCAGGAAAGATGTTGAATGTTGGAACTGCAGCAAGAGGGGCCATTACAAAAGTGAATGTCGCAAGAAAAAGGATCAGAAAGGAAAATGGAAGGAAAAAGATGATGAATCAGATTCTACTGCGATCGTCTCTGATGGCGACATTGTAGTCATTCTCTCAGCAGATCATGATGTTTGTCTCACGGCTGGGAATCTGGACACCGATTGGGTGGTCGATTCAGGAGCGTCGTTTCATGCAACTCCACGAAGGGATTTCTTCACAAGTTACAAGCAAGGCAGCTATGGTACAGTGAAGATGGGGAACTCTGGAGTGTCCCAGATTGTGGGAGTTGGTGATATTTGTGTAAGGACCGATATAGGCTGTACATTGGTTCTAAAAGATGTGAGACATATTCCAGACCTTCACCTCAACTTGATGTCGACGGGAAGGTTGGATGTAGCCGGCTATGAGAGTCGGTTTGTTGGTGGGCACTGGAAGCTCATCAAGGGTTCGATGATCACAGCAAGAGGGAAGATGTGTTGCACCCTATACAAGACATGTGTCAGTATATGCAAGGGTGAGTTGAACGCAGCAGAAGATTCAGCGACAGACATGTGGCACAGACGGCTCGGCCACATGAGCAAGAAAGGGCTTCAGCTACTAGCGAAGAAGCACCTCCTTCCAGAGTTGACAGGTAAACCTCTTAAAACCTGTATTGATTGTTTATCAGGGAAACAGAATAGGGTTTCATTTGTAAAAACTGCTTCTCATGTTAAGAAAGTACATCCATTAGATTTGGTTTATTCTGATGTTTGTGGTCCTATGAGGACTAAAACCTTGGGTGGGGCATTGTATTTTGTCACGTTTATACATGATGCATCTAGGAGGGTTTGGGTTTATGCTTTGAAATCCAAGGACGAGGTCTTTGGTGTGTTTAAAATATTTCATGCCATGGTCTAGAGGGAGACAGGTAAATCATTGAAGTGCATTCGCACTGATAATGGTGGTGAATACATTGGTGACTTCCATGAGTATTGTAAGTCCCTAGGTATACAGTATGAACAGACGGTACCCAAGACCCCCCGGCACAATGGTGTATCTGAGCGTATGAATCGCACCATTGTAGAGAGAATCAGATGCATGTTATCCCATGCGAAGTTGCCCAAGATGTTTTGGGGAGAAGCAATGCACACAGCAGTGTATCTGATAAACAGGTCTCCATCAGCCCCTTTGAATGGAGAAGTACCTGAGAAGGTGTGGACTGGACGTGATCCTTCGTACAGTTATCTCAGGGCATTTGGATGCAGGGCATCCGTTCACATACCAAAGGACGAGAGGTCCAAGCTCGACACGAAGATCAGGCAGTGTGTGTTCTTGGGGTACGGTGATGAGAAATTTGGCTTCAGGTTGTGGGATCCGACCGAGAAGAAGCTAGTCAGGAGCAGAGATGTGGTTTTCATTGAAGATCAGTGTATAGAAGACATTGGAAAGCCAGAGAAGACCTAGCCCAGTTCAGATGAGCTGGAAGATTTGGATCCCACTACTCCTCCCTTGATGCCTGATGACGGGGGAGTACAGCAAGGTGCAGAGGACGAGAGAGTTCCTACAGGAGATGGACAGGGAAGCAGCCCCCACTTGATCCAACTGTTGAGCCACAGGTGAGGAGAACATCTAGGGACAGGCACCCGTCCAAGAAGTACTCGCCGCATGAGTACATTATGCTTACTGATGGGGGAGAGCCAGAAGATTATTCTGAGGCTCTAGTTGACGAACATAAAGGGGAGTGGTTGAAAGCTATGCAAGAGGAGATGAAATCCTTACATAAGAACCACACATATGACATGGTGAAATTGCCTAAGGGCAAGAAAGCTCTGAGCAACAAGTGGGTGTTCAGAAAGAAGATTGAGCAGAAGAATTCACAGACAAGGTACAAGGCGAGACTCGTAGTGAAAAGGTTTTGGTCAGAGAAAAGGAATAGACTTCGATGAGATATTCTCACCAGTGGTGAAGATAACATCCATACGGATGTTGCTTGGGTTGGCGGCTAGCATGGATCTAGAGATAGAGCAGTTAGATGTTAAAACTGCTTTCCTCCATGGTGATCTGGAAGAAGAGATCTATATGCGACAAGCAGAAGGGTTCGAAGTCAAGGGCAAAGAACATATGGTGTGTAGGCTTAGGAAGAGCTTGTATGGGCTGAAACAAGCTCCTAGGAAATGGTACAAGAAGTTCGACTCGTTCATGTTGACACATGGGTATAATAGAACGGAGTCGGACCACTGTGTGTTCACTCACAGGTTCTCAGATGGTGATTTCTTATTTCTGCTCTTATATGTTGATGATATGCTCATCATGCATGGAAATGACATCAAGAAGATTAACAGGCTGAAACAGGAGTTGGGCAAGTCGTTTGCGATGAAAGACTTGGGCCCAGCTAGACAGATCCTAGGAATGGAGATAACCCGTGACAGAAGCAGCAGAAGGCTTTGGTTGTCATAGGAGAGGTATATTGAGAACGTTCTAGAGCGGTTCAATATGAATGCAGCGAAGTCGGTCAGTACTCCACTGGATGGTCACTTCAAATTGAGCGACAAGCAGTGTCCCAAGACGAAGGCAGAGGTGGAAGAGATGCAGAAGATACCCTACGCCTCGGTTGTAGGAAGTTTAATGTATGCTATGGTGTGTACGAGCCCAGACATAGCATATGCGGTTGGTGTTGTCAGCCGGTAGCTTGCCAATCCTGGCAAAGAACATTGGGCAGCTGTGAAGTGGATACTACGGTATCTGAGAGGCTCATCCAGGTTGAGCTTATGCTATGGTGACGGGAAACCTGTGTTAGAGAGTTACACAGATGCAGATATGGCAGGTGATATAGATTCCAGGAAGTCCACATCGGGTTTCATGTTCACGTTTGCTGGGGGAGCGGTTTCTTGGCAGAGCAAGCTACAGAAGGTCATAGCATTGTCGACGACAGAGGCCGAATTCATTGCAGTCACAGAAGCATGCAAGGAGATGCTTTGGATGAAGAGGTTCCTACAAGAACTTAGCCTGAAGTAGGAGAAGCACGTGGTCTATTGTGATAGCCAAAGTGCGATACACTTGAGCAAGAACCCAAGTCAGCATTCCAAGTCGAAGCACATAGAGATTCGGTATCACTGGATCAGGGATACTTTGGAACAGAAGGTGTTACAGCTTGAGAAGGTCCACACGAACGATAACGGGTCAGACATGATGACCAAGGCTCTGCTCAAGGGAAAATTTGAGGCTTGTAGAAGTCGGGCTGGCTTGAAGATGGTGAACTCCTCCTGAGTCGGAAAGGGGGGAGATTTGTTGGCGTTTTCCTCCTCATGCAAACAGAGGAGAGAGAGATTCACTTTGCTGTCCGACCGGCCGGACAAAGTGGCTAGAAATCACAAAATCGCTGGATGATTTTTGTGAAGGCCGACCGGTCGTCCGACCGTCCGGTGGTCCTGGCCAACCGGCCGGCAGACAGGTCGGGCCATGTGTTTTTATACACAGTTCTCTCTGGACTATTCTTTGGTGGGTCCGATCGGCCGGCGGTTTTGGCCGACCAGTCGGAGGTGTGCGCGGATTGCTATTGCAGTTTCCAAATCGGGCTAGGACTCTTGCAAAACTACATATATGGAGTTCTAATTCGGAATTTGGGATTCCCACAAGGTGTTCTACACGTCCTAGGTGAGAGAGAGAGAAAAAGAGAAAGAGAGGAAGAGAAAGAGGGAGAGGAAGCTTGTTGGTAGAGGAGGCATTGCTCGAAAAGGTGATTCCCGGTGCAACAACGTCTCGGCTCTTCAACGTCCTCGTGCTCGGGTGAGATCTCTCAGTTTTCTTATCCTTTTATTGTTATCCATCCCTGTATGGGTGAAGAAGGTTTGATCCAAGCGGTGTGTGCTTGTGATCGGTTGTAATAGTTCTCTGGTATAGTGGATTGTTGATCTCGACTAGGTCCCGTGGTTTTTACCTCTTTCGAGGGTTTTCCACGTAAAAACTCCTTGTGTCGTGTGGTTGTTTGTTTACTCTTGATTATTGCTTTATCCTAGTCCATAATTCTAGTGCATTGGGGGGCGAGATCCTCAGGCTTGTGTGAAACGCACCCAACATGGCCCACCTATGTGGGGGCCACCCAAAGTAGGGACAGACAGCCTTTTCCCTATCTTTTGTAATTATTATACTTAATTATTACTCTTAACAATAAAAAGAATATATAAATAAATGACAATAATAATAAATAAAAAAAGTGTGTAATGATGGGTAGCCATATGCACCTCCTCTACTTCCCACGTCAACCATTCCTCCCTCATCCTCTCATTAAATGCATTAATTAAAAAGAAAAGAAAAGATGATAGAGAGATGTGAAAGGTAGGGAGACACATTTTCTTCCCTCGTATCTCCTTTCTCTCTTCTTCATTCTTCTTTCTCCTCCCATTCTTGCCACCCATGCCTGACACACCATGAGAGTATAAGAAGAGAGAAGCTGAGAGAGAGTGATGAGAGAGTTGAGAGAGAGAACGTGGGTGGAGGCGATCCAACCCTTATGCACGCAAGGTGAGTTCACGCCCCTTCTTCCCTCATTCTTTCTCCCCTACTTCTTCTTCCTTTTTCTTTTGTTTGATGTGTGTGGGGCCTGCTATGTGGGGCCCCATATGCTTGTGTGGCTGGCCAAGGAAGGCCGTAAGTGGCCCACCAAGGGCGGAATCCACGGTGCCTTGTGATGGGTCCAAACTGGGCCAATGTCTGAAGTTGTGGGAGAAACCGGCACTTCTTGAGGACTGGTGTCGATCCAGGTGTGCATGGGACCCACCCATGATGTGTGGACGTGGGTGTTGCTTTCGAGGGCAGAATTTGGAGGGGTCCACTGACCGTGGGCCCCACTTGATACATATGTGCGTGGGTGGACAGCTAGGTGGGCGTGGCTGCAGCCACCATGATGTTCATTGGCCTCCAACCTGTTCGAGAGGCCATGGAGGTGGGGTCCACTGATTGTGGGTCCCCACCATGATGTGTGCATGTCAGCCAATCTGTGGTTGAATGCCCATAGTTTATGTTGGGCCCATGGTTTGGGCTGATAGCCCCCTTGCACAACCGTCCAACTCTCTCTCTCTCTCCTTCTATCTTCTTCTTTTCCTTTTGGTTTGGTTTTGAGCGGGGTCCACTGACGTGGGACCCCTGCACACCGTGGCACGCTGACATGAAGGTTAGAGGGTGGCCCACACATAGTGGGGCCCACCTTGATGTATGTATACCCACGCTGTCCATCTTTTGTCGTGGGCCCCACTGGGACGTGGAACCCACTTGCGATGCATGTGATTTTCGTGAGCCGTCCAACTGGACAACGGAGTCCACCTTTTGTGCAGCCCACCTGTGCATGTGTGTGTGGTTTTCACCCAAATAGGGCAGCAAGTGGGTTGCATGAGCAGCCCCCTCTTTTTGGGCGTTTGACATGATTTGTGGGCCCGTGGCCCTTCTAGTGTGGCCCAGCGAAGTGGGACCCACTCTTGATGATTATGCCCGATCGGGCTACTCATTGGACAGCCGTAGAACCCTTGATGCATATGTTTTGGGGCGCCAATTAATAGGGCAGCCCGCGGTGTGTGCGTGGATCACTCCTTTCTTTGATGAATTGCATGAAATTTTGGTGCATGATCCTGTTCATGTGGCCTAGCAGTTGGGGCCCGCTAATGATGTATATGCCTTGCCCATGTCATTTTCTAGCATGTGGGCCCCACTTGCCATTGGATTGGGTTACTTTTCATATCTTCAATTTGTTGAAGTTTTTAGTACTTTGTTGTACGTAATTGCTGAAATTTTCCATGTACTAAACTAGCTTGCAAGTGGGCCACTTTGGGCCTTTGTGGTGGGCCCCACGTACAATATATGTGAGGGCCACCAAGTGGGATTTCTAATATATATATCAGTCAAGAAAAATGTTATTTTACTTGGGCCAAAGTGAACCCCATAAGATTGGAAATCTGATCCCAAAAATGGGGCCAAGAAACGTTGTGCAGAAACTCAAGAGCTCAAGTTTGGCCTTGCACTACGAATTTTGCACATGCATCCAACATGCTAGACCTTATGGGTTTTGAAGACCATACATATATCTAACATGGACCCTTGCTGGCACGCCAAAAGGTGATCCCGTTTGATGGTGGGACATGTCGGAAGTTGGTCCAAAACTAGTTCTGCATTAATTTCAGCACAACTCTTCCAAGCTCCGTATTGGGGCCTTTGCTAACATTGTATACACTCAATCAAGGAGAGCTGTCGGGTGGTTTTTGAAGCCCATATATAGGGCTACCAAATGATTCTTTTATTTTATTAAATGTGGGCCCCATGTGATCACCAATTAGACAAAAATGGCCTGAAACCAAATCTGAACTAAAAATTTGTTTAACTTGAAATTTGCATGGGACCATACAAGGAGTCCACCACTTATCTAAACCATTTGATGAACCACCTAGAAACTTGATGTAAACTACTAGGTAACCTTGAATCTAAATCCAAAAGGCTAAGCTTAAACTATAGCAAGAAACCCTAAAATCCTTACGATCCAAACCATCTATCCTATTTAGGGTTTGGATTTGGCCATAGTAAGTTGAGACTGTCCTGATCACCAGAACCATAGGACTAACCCTGGACATAGATAGTGTGTAATAATAGGATCTAACAGCACAATTTCATAATTCTTGAATCAGGACTTGATTCCAAGGATGCACACACCTCTTAACGACATTAGTAGGTGATTTAACTCTTAAGGTGATGATTCCTCCCCTTGAGCTTTCCGCCTTCATGTTAATTAAGTAATAGTTTTCTTTATCTATGACTGATAATTTTACTCTGTCTCATGACTACCTTTTTTGTTTATTTTTTCATAAATTATATGTTTAATTTTGCTATATGTGAATCTCCTTATAACTGTGAATTATTTACGGATTTTGAAATTGTCATTTTTCACTCCTCATGTTTGGAATTTGAAAGTGGAATGTGAATTTGGATGGTTACGATCACCTATATTTGATGGGACCTTAAACTGGTGGCCTTTAGAAGCGATTTATTGGAAATATTCGTGATGATGTCCTTATATGGACTCGTTGAATTAAATGTCTTATTGAGATGAGTTGTTGAGATTCCCAATGGACTTGATGGACCAAAGATCCTGTGAGATAAATTATTGATTATGTCTCTAATTAGACTTGTGTGAAAATATTTTGAAAAATTATTGTGATGAAAGGCCACTAGTTGTAAGGGAATGTCATAATTGGTTTATTTGTAAATTAGAATAATAATGGTTGGTTTAATCATGCATAACATGGCACAGACGGGACATGTGGTAATGAGACATATTACTATCGGGTGGTCTGGTTGCTGAGAGCACGTACCCTCGAGGTATTTTCACTGGCTCTAGACCACCATAGAGTGCGTCATTCACTGAGAGCACGTACCTTTGGTATTTTCGCTGGTGATGACCACTCATGATGGATTTGCATTGTGGGGCTGATGTGTGTCCTTAGTGACTTCCAAACCACTTGGTGAGGCTGATGTGTGTCCTTAGTGACTTCCGGATCACTAATTGATGGATTTGCATTGTGGGGTTGATGTGTGTCCTTAGTGACTTCCATACCACATTTTCCAGCTAAATGTGCATCCCCATGCTGAGGGACACGTGCATGCATTCGTGCATTTAAGAAAGACTGCATCATGGATGTTTTGTACAATTTTTTTTATATTCTTGATTAATGTGTTGGTGTGTAATCTTGAGGGGACCTCACACTGAGTTGGCCACTCATGCTGTTAAATTTCAACCGTACAGTTGGTGCAGGTGATTTGAATAATGTACAGGTGTGGACCCTCGCCGTTTCCGCGCTCCCACACGACGTCGTTCTCCCTTTCCTTTTGGAAGAAGAAGAAGAAGAGGTGCGTGCGTGCGAAACCGCCGTTTGTGCCACTGGCTTGCCTCGTTCTCGAGGGCTTCGTTAGGTGGTCGTGTTAAGCTGGATATGTTTAAGTGAGTTTATATAAGACCAGAGTCACCACTAGCCAGTTACTTCCAATCTACAGTCGGCTAGACCCCGTAGAAACGTTAGAGAAGGGGATCCGAAGATTCCTTCCTCTAAAATGACTCCTTTTGATCTGCGGCCAGAGATTCGAGGTAAAGGATCACGGTTACAGGGTGGGAAGAGGTTAAGCACCCCACACACTGCCCGTACCGAAGTACGGTCTCTACTTCACAGAATCGATCGAATACTTGAAAGTCTAATCTAATCCTCGTATATTCTCATAGATGACATGATACATGAATGCAGGTCTGAACAGTAAGAGTTTCTGATGGGCAGGTTCCAACAACGGGCAAGCCCAGAGCGTACGCTCGAACTGACAGGTGCTTAATGTAAGACGTATGCAGTGTGCTTGAATAATCAAGATGCTTTTAGTGAAGCATGAATGCAGGTCTGAACAGTAAGAGTTTCTGATGGGTAAGTTCCAACAACGGGCAAGCCCAGAGCATACGCTCGAACTGACAGGTGCTTAATATAAAGACATATGCAGTGTATTTGACGAATCAAAGTGCTTGCAGTGAAGCAGGGGGGTTGGAAGAAAAGTAAATGTTGCACTTATGCTAGATGCAAATGAGATGATGCTGGAAAAATGAGTAGCTGGGTGGACGGAGGTGTCGCAAGGGTTGGCTTCGAGTGGCTGGATCAAGACTTCGATGGCTTAGGAGGCTTGGACCAGTGGTCAGGCTGGGCTGGACCAGGGCTAGGCTCTCCTCACTCGGGCTCTCCTTGGTGGAAAAATGGGCTAAAGGGTGGAGAAGGGCTCAGACGGACGGTCGCTGGACTGGGCAGATTGGTGTCTTGAAATGAGAAGGGGAGGGGGGTATTTATAGCAGCGAGGAGTGGCAGTTTGCGTAATTTATTTCGGGCGGCCTGCTATGGGCCACCCGTACGGCCGCTCCTCGGTTTCCAGCGAGTACGGTCGCTCCCTCGGGGCTGCTGTTTGACTCGCTGGGTCGACTCAGTGAGTTGACTCAGCGGGTCGACTCGGTGATTTGACTCGACGGGTTGACTCGGTGTTTTGACTCGACGGGTTGACTCAGCGGGTTGACTCAGCGGGCTGACTCAGTGAGTTTGACTTTTTTGGGATTTTTTGACTGGCTTTTCTTCTGGGGGGTTTTTCAGGCTGATGTTTAGGACTGGGTTGACTGGGTTCAGGCTTGAACTGGGCTATGGAATGGGGCTTACAAGGGTGAGTTTGGCTGAGTTTGGACTTGGGATTTGGGGGTATAGTCCTCCATTCATCCAGCTATCTCTACCAACAGTGTAGCCGAAGGTGGGGTGTCTACAACAGGTTATACAGGAATGGAGCAGGATGCTCAGGTTATGCTGATGTCATGGATCAAAGGGCTATGTTTAATGGTTGCTGCTTTAAATTTTGTATATAATTGTAATTGTTTATTACTGTATTCTAAATTAAATTAGAGATATTTGGTATGTATTAGCCCTATGGGCATCACAGTGAGATGTTTGTTATATCTTTCCTATATGCATGGTTTGTTTTCTTCCGCGGTGAACACCCTTCTTGGAATGACAGTTGAAAATGGACTGAAATGTGGGTTTTCTTCATAGGCTAACACCCAGGTCTTCGAAACACGGGTCTAGAACTCGGGTTGCGAAAAATTCGGGGCGTTACAGATGACCAAGTAATGCTCTCACCATGTGTCAAGACAAATTTTGCTTAATAAAAACAATCAGAGATGAAACAGTTGTCATCTTCACATTCATCAACCTGTTCCACCCACCTCACCCACCCACTTGCCCCCTACCATCCCATAACTCACCTACAAGTCCTCACCATACTCATAAAATGCACACCAAATCTTAATACGGTATCTTTAAACCAAAATCTTATATTTCTTCGAAACATCCTATACCAAATGCCCTCTTCACCACTAGTGGACATTTAAATGTAAAAGCCACTTGTTTTACCTAGGCCCATGAGCACAAAAACTAACGAGAGATGTTATGAATACTGAATTCAATGGTTTAATATGAAGACACATGAGTTCCAACCTAATATAAATGTTATCGCTTGCAAGTGTTCATTCAAGATAAACCTGTTGATGGAGCCTTCAATCTATGCTGAAACAGGGTCTCATGGCTGGTCTGTCAGTCAGAAAATTGGACTCGGAAGTAGTTTGAACGATGGACAATTTTCGTATACAGAGGACCGGTTGTGCGATGAGGCTGGACGGGTCGAATTTTGGGCAGAACTCTTTGGACTGTTTATGGCCACCTGTGATCGGTCGTGGATGGGCCATGATCAGTCGTCAGAATGGCAATATTCTGCATGGTTACGCAACAAAGTGCATAAGTTGTTTCTATTTTTTATTTTTATCCTATTTAAGGGGTGTAATGTCGGGATTAGAGGTATCCTAAGGGGTCTAAGGTTTCCTAATTGTATTAGGGTGTGAGGGGAGATTTTTATGAGAGAAAGAGAGCTAGGGTTTTCTCTTGGGTTTCCTTGCTTGTGGGTTGTACATCTCTGTAATCTTCTGATTCATAGTAGATTCTCATTGTGCCGTGATGTAACGCCCTGATTTTCATTACTCGGGTGTTGAGCTCGTGTTATGAAAACATGAGTGTAAACATTCAAAGATGGCCTACTTTACAGTGTAATAATTTTTTTTTTAAATCGCAATAGAAGCAGGTCAAGACATGCAATGTCTAACATATATTAAACTATACAAGTGGCGCCCATATGACTTATACAAATCAAATGTCTCAAAATTTACTTTAATTGAAAGATAACAAAAACAAATGAATCTAAACTATACTAGAGTTGTACGATCCCACAAACTCCCATCCAGCATCATTTGTATCACCTGATATAGTTCGACAGCGTTAAGACGTTATCATAATGAGGTAAAAATCCTGCAAAATTATCAAGCATGATAGCAGTTAAGTAAAGATCAATTAATGATAATATATTGCATAATAAGCAATTTATACAATTCCAAAAGAAATGACATTTAAAACAATCAAATGTAACAATTCACTCATTTTTCCCTATTTAAGGGAATATAATCCGAGATTAGGGTTGCTGCCTATGGGCCAAGAGATTAGGAGAGTTCTAGGGTGAAAGAAAGAGCTAGGAGGAAGCTTGAAGTTCTTTGGGATGAGGGAAAGGGATGGGTTTGTCCTCCTTATGTGAGAATTAGCTTTGTTAGCTTGGGTTTTCTCTTGTGGGCTATGATCCGGGTTGTGTTTCTTCTATCTCTTGTAACTTCTGATATCATAGTGGATTAGTGTCGCTTTATGCCGTGGTTTTTTACCCGTGAGGGGTTTTTCCACGTAAAAATTAGATTACCACTTGTGTGTGTTGATTTGCTATTGTGATTGCCATTGTGGTGTGTTCCTCGCCTACTTTGATTGCTTCCGTTGCGGGGCTCCTAACCCCAACAAGTGGTATCAGAGATAAAAGTTGGGAAGGAGAGAGAGAATCTGAGGCGAGGTATCAATGATGTCTTCTAACATGAGATTCGATGTGGATAAGGATTCCGTGAAAGAAAAACATGAAAAACGATTGATATCTATGAAAGAAGTAGAGTGGAAGAATGTGGATCGGTACGCCAATATCTCAATCAGGTTTATTGACTGTGATTGGGTTTGATAGAGAGCACTATTTATGGTGGAGCTGCGAAATCGGTAGCGGGATACACGGTTGCTCGTGTGTGGCATGCACGCAAGAGCCACATGAGCGAGCGGGTAGTGAAGGTGCAAGGATGAGGTCGATGAGGCATGAGAAGTGGTGGAGCTATGATGATGACGGAGTAGAGATGAAGATGTGTGTGGCAAGGTGTTACATGAAGATTTGAGTCGTGGTGGAGTTTGTTGGAATTTGACGCCTCAAATTTTAAGTATGAAGACCACCAGCATCAAGGTAGCAAAGCTGCTATAACATTTTTGGGCCATCCGACCGGCCGGCCGGCAGTGTCCTAATTGGACTTGGTCTCTTGCGCGGTTTGTTGCGCAAGGAGTTTCTAATTTCGGTTTTCCCCTATTTAAGGGGATGTAATCTGAGATTAGGGTTGCCGCCTATGGGCCAAGGGATTGGGAGAGTTATAGGGTGAGAAAAAGAGCTAGGAGGAAGCTTGGAGTTCTCTTGGATGAGGGAAATGGATGGGTTTGTCTTCCTTGTGTGAGAATTAACTTTGTTAGCTTTGGTTTTCTCTTGTGGGTTGTGATCCGCGTTATGTTTCTTCTATCTCTTGTAACTTCTGATATCATAGTGGATTAGTGTCGCTTTGTGCCGTGGCTTTTTACCTGTGAGGGATTTTTGCACGTAAAAATCGGATTACCTCTTGTGTGTATTGATTTACTATTGTGATTGCCATTGTGGTGTGTTCCCTACTTTGATTGCTTCTGCTGCGGGGCTCCTAACCCCAACATATTTCTCCATATGCAACCACTATACCTACAAGGAAAAAAGTCAGTGATTAATGTATTCAATACCATTCTGACAAAAAACACAAGCAGTATCATCAATAATGTTGATAGAATGAAGGAAATTTTTTATTTTAAGCTTTCCAAGAAAAGTCATTCAAGTAATATATATATATATATATATATATATATATATATATATATATATATATATATATATATATATATATATATATATATATATATTGCTACAAAATACAAATTAAAAGTCAACAATATTAAGTTCAAGAAGTCACACATATATTAGGGGAGAATAATATTTCTACATGTGGGACCCCATCATTTAAATGGCCTAGCTCTGATCGATTTTTTCTTTGGCCAGGTCACACACGCATTGAATGCAGACCACTAGTAACATTTTTTTAACTATAGATTAACACAGTACATGTATAACTCACCACATGAATAGATTACCCTGATTATTGTGCGGACCATGCATCTTCATGATGAGGCCCAATTGATTCATGAATCAGATGCACCACCTCCCTCGTAAAATTACAATCAATAGCTGCATATGGTGTTTGGTCTTACCATAGCCCCTATTTTGTAGATGTGTATGGTGTGTGGTCTCACCATAGCACCTGTTTTGTGCAGCGTGTAAAAGGAGAGAGAGAGAGAGAGAGAGAGAGAGAGAGAGAGAGAGAGAGAACTAAGAAATAAGAAGATTAGGGTATTTTTTTTATAACAAATATCTATATGAAATGAGTCGAGTCGAGTCGAGTCAAGTCGAGTGACCCAATGCTCGAACTTGACTCGATTTCTAACTCAAGCTCCTAAATAAAGCTTGGCTTGACTCGTCCCACTGAGTCGAGGTGAGTCGAGGTGAGTTTTTTCGAGTCGAGTCGATCGAGTTTCTCGAGCTGACTCGGCTTATGACCAGCCTTAGGGAAAACACAAATATTAGCTTGATCAAATTATTTTGTGGGCCCAAGAAGATCTCAATGGTAGGCACCCAATTCTCACTATTTCCTATAGTGTGGTCCACATGAGCCTTAGGTCTCCAGAGCGCGGATTGGGTACTACCCCCACCAGGACGCACATAGAGACAGACGGTCGTGTCAGGGGCTCTATGGGGCCCACCGTTATCTATATCTTTTATCCATGCCATCCATCTATTTTTAAAGATCATTTTAAGGCTTGATGCAAAAGGTAAAAAGATAGAAGGCTCAAGTGGACCACACCACATGAAGAAGTGGGGTTTGAAATCTTACTATTAAAAACATTCGAGGGCCCACCATGATGTTTATTGGACATCCAACCTGTTCATAAGGTCCCATAGACATGTATGAGGGGAAAACATAAATATCATCTTGATCCTAAACCTCTGTAGTCCTTGAGAATTTTTCAACGGTAGGATTTAAATCCCCTCTGCTTCATGTGGTGTGGTCCACTCATGCCTTTGATCTGTCTCATTTTTGGGTTCCTATCCATAAATGATCTTTAAAAGTAGATGGATAGCATGGATAAAACATATAGAAAATGGTGGGCCCCACAGAGCCCCTGACACGATCGTCCGTCTCTATCTGCGTCCTGGTGGGGGTAGTACCCAATCCGCGCTCAGGTCTCCCTGGTTTTCGATCTTATTCCCTAAAATGATATGGGAAAATAGATGAACGGTGTGGATAAAACATATACCTTGCCATAGGCCCCACAGAACACCTAACAGGACCGTCCTTCTCCAACTAGTTCCGAGTGGAGGTAGTAACTAATCACCACCTGCCCATGCGAAAGCTTTTTGCATGAGTTGGATGCATTGGAATGAAAGGTGGGGCCCACCATAATGTTTGTGAGAAATCCACCTTGCCCATCCATTTTATGAGCTTATTTTAGGATATGGTACTAAAAATGAGGCAGATCCAAAACTCATGGATAAACCAAGAAATAAGAAGATTAGGGTTTTTTTTTTTAACAAATATCTATATGAAATGAGTCAAGTCGAGGTCAAGTCGAGTCGAGTCAAGTCGAGTGACCCAGTGCTTGAACTTGACTCGATTTCTCACTCGAGCTCCTAAATAAAGCTTCGCTTGACTCATGCCACTGAGTCGAGGTGAGTTTTTTCGAGTCGAGTCGATCGAGTTTCTCGAGCTGACTCGGCTTATGACCATCCTTAGGGAAAACACAAATATTAGCTTGATCAAATTCTTTTGTGGGCCCAAGACGATCTCAATGGTAGGCACCCAATTCTCACTATTTCCTATAGTGTGGTCCACTTGAGCCTTTGGTCTCCAGAGCGCGGATTGGGTACTACCCCCACCAGGACGCACACAGAGACAAACGGTCGTGTCAGGGGCTCTATGGGGCCCATCGTTATCTATATGCTTTATCCATGCCGTCCATCTATTTTTAAAGATCATTTTAAGGCTTGATGCAAAAAGGTAAAAAGATAGAAGGCTCAAGTGGACCACACCACATGAAGAAGTGGGGTTTGAAATCTTACCATTAAAAACATTCGAGGGCCCAGCATGATGTTTATTGGACATCCAACCTGTTTATAAGGTCCCATAGACATTTATGAGGGGAAAACATAAATATCATCTTGATCTTAAACCTCTGTAGTCCCTGAGAATTTTTCAACGATAAGATTTAAATCCCCTCTGCTTCATGTGGTGTGGTCCACTCATGCCTTTGATATGTCTCATTTTTGGGTTCTTATCCATAAATGATCTTTAAAAGTAGATGAACAGCATGGATAAAACATATTGATAACGGTGGGCCCCACAGAGCCCCTGACACGATCGTCCGTCTCTATCTGCGTCCTGGTGGGGGTAGTACCCAATCCGCGCTCAGGTCTCCCTGATGTTCGATCTTATTCCCTAAAATGATATGGGAAAATAGATGAACGGTGTGGATAAAACATATACCTTGCCGTAAGCCCCACAGAACACCTAACAGGACCGTCCTTCTCCAACTAGTTCCGAGTGGAGGTAGTACTTAATCACCGCCAGCCCGTGCGAAAGCTTTTCGCATGAGTTGGATGCATTGGAATGAGAGGTGGGGCCCACCATAATGTTTGTGAGAAATCCACCTTACACATCCATTTTATGAGCTTATTTTAGGATATGGTAATAAAAATGAGGCGGATCCAAAACTCATGTACGCTGTACAAGAGGAAATAGTGGGGATAAAGTGACCACCATTGAAACATTCGTATTGCCACAAAAGTTTCATATCAAGTTAAGGTTTTTTATTTTTTACACCTTATCTGAGAGGGAATGACCTTATAAACGGTTTGGATGACATATAGAGATCAAGGTATGGCTAGGGAGGTTTCAATGGTAGGAAACTCTTTCTCTATTTTTCCCTCTCATGTGGCATCTTTTAGTTTTGGATCCACCTGAGTTTTTGTCTCACATCCTAAAATGATCTGGAAACATGGATGAATGGACTGGATTTCTCACAAACATCAAGGTGGCCCCCACCTAGCATCCCAGGAACTTATGACAGGCTTTCCAAAAAATCAGCATCTGGATTTGAAGGGGAAGCAGTTTACGTGGTGTGTCACATGCCACCGACCTCCATTATGGGTTGAGGTCAAGTTCTGTGGCCCCACTATGATTTATGTGTTATATCCACACCGTTTATCTATTTGGCGAGAAAAATATAAAGCATGAGTCCAAAAAAAGTCATATTAGAAGCTCAAGTGAGTTGCGCCACAAAAGGTAGTGGGAAAAATGACTCTCACTGTTGACACATTCATAGGCCCACCATGATGTTTATTTGCCATTCAAACTGTTCATAAGGTCATACAAACTTGGATGAGGGGAAAATCCATATATCATATGGATCTAAAATTTCTTTGACCTTAAGATGGTTTTAATGGTAGATGTGGAATCCATGGAATTTTTAATGTTAGGGATTCAATCAAGATTGTTGGAGGCAAGGGCAAATGTGTCAAAGTAACATATTTCAAATATTTCAGTTGCTAGTTAACAAACAAGTTGTTCTAAATTCGATGCTTAGTTTCTGACTTCAGATTTAGATTTTAGATTTAGATTTCAGATTCAGGTTTAAGACTTTAGATTTAACAAACAGACCCTTAGTCAATATTTTGTAATCACCAAGGTCAGCCTATTAATAACAGTTCTGAGAGAAAAATAAAATAACATCGGCAGTTTACAATTTAATGGAAAAATTCAAACATATTAAAATCTAAGTACATTTTTAGAAGAGTTCAAGGGAGATCATTAAGCATGATGATACATAACAAATCACTAGTTTAAACGGTCATGGAACCGTGTAAAGTATATCTCCATCTCACATCTCATAGTTTCTGGCGAATTGATCTATATATATATATATATATATATATATATATATATATAGAGAGAGAGAGAGAGAGAGAGAGAGAGAGAGAGAGATAATTTGGTTACATGTACATTGTCTTCTCAAATAGCCATTAAGGGCCCGTTTGGATGCAACTAAATAATTAGTTAGTTTTTTGCTGATGACAGTCATTAAACTACTTATTTTAGATAAGTACGTTGGATTAAGTGCTTGTTATAAGTTACTTTTTCACTGAACAAGGCTTCAGTATTTCAGTTTTTTTTTTTTTTTTTTCTCCGCTTTTCACCATTTTCTCCGGCTGCCGAAAAGTGGAGAGGAGATGATCATTCCTCTCTATGCGTGATAGAATCACTGTAGAATCCGTAAAATAGAGAAATGGATTCGAGTTTGGCAGGGTAGGGCCAACATGATGGATGGTCCACATTAAAGGTGGGCTCCACATTATGGGCAGCAGACATTGAAGCTGGCCCCCACATGATGGATGACCCATATTGAGGGGGGCCACATGATGGACGGTCCACATCAAAGGTCATCCCCTAATGATGAATGGTCCACATCCAACGCGAGCCCAACATGATGGGCAACCCACACTGAAGGTGGGGCCCACATGATGGTCAATCCACATCAAAGGCGGGCTCCACATGATGGGCAATTAATAATGGTGGGCACAACAAGATGGATGATCCACATCAAGGTGGGTGTCACATGATGGATGATCCACATCAAAGGTTGGTCCTAATGATGATTGGCCCATATCCAAGGCGGGCCCCACATGACAGATGGTCCATATCAAAGGTGGGATCCCTATGATGGGCGGTGGATAATGAATATCAGTTTGACCCAACTTATGTAGGGCCCATCGTTTTATGGTGTCCAGGTCTGCACCGTTAATTGCAGCAGGGATTGATCTGCTACCATTAAAATCTGCTGGAGCCCACCGTGATATGTTGTTGCCGCCCAACCTGATGACTTAGGCCACATATGATCTGGATGTGGGACCCACATATCATCTTGATTCAAAGTTTTTGTGGGCCTATGTTAGCAGTGGGAACATTGCGTTGGAACCTCCCTGGGTCCACCATGGTATGTGCGTTTTATATCTGCGCAGTGGATCCGTTTTTTACGGCCCACTTTGGAGTGGGCCCACTGATCTGTGGGGCCCACGTGGTGTGCGCATGAAATCCACACCATCCATCCATCTTGCATGCTGTTTTGAGGGGCCCATCGCTGTGGGCCACGCTGTGAAGGCAACATGCGCAAGCACACTGTAAAAAGTTAAAAAAAAAAAAAAAAAAAAATCAACCTGATTAAATATAAAACAGGCCACACTGTATGAATGATGGTTTTAGGAGCCGTTTTACTTGGTTAAAAAAAAAAAAACACGATGGAAGCAACTTATTAATGTTGGGAAGCAAACATGCTTATCTCCCTTTTTAGCTGATAAGTATGTCATTTACCAAACATACTTATCTGCTTAATAAGTAGAAACTTAAGATAAATAGCTTATCTAAAAAGTAGCTTATCTTAAGTAACTTACAATCCAAACGGGGCCTAAATCACAAAAGATTCAATAGTTAATATGTCACATGAAAAATACAACTAATTGAGAGATTTTGATTGAAATGCTTGAATGGAAAAGTTAGTTAAGTTTTCTGTGAAATGATAAAATACATGCTGATGTATTGTTATAAGTACGCTATGGATCCTAATATGTTGTGCTTTATCTTCTAATGTAATAAGACAAAAATATGAATTTTTATTCTGTTGGGAAGTAGTTTTACATGCCAACTTTCCCCTTGTTGATTGGTGGCTAACCATATTACAATATAACATGCAGTGTGGTATCATTTCTGAATATAAAATGAGCTTCCTTTGTGATACTACCATTTTAAAAAAGGCCATGATTGTATATATTTCAAGAAAAAAAAAATTAGAATAATATAATAGTGTTATTGATTAACTGCAATGGAGACTACATGACATTAGCCAGATCACCTTTCCCACTAGATTTAGACTAATCATGATTTTTTTTTTCAACCATCCATCAATCTATGATGAGATGTGCTCTATCCAAGTTGTACCATATAATTTTGATGGTCAAAATCGTTGTGCACACATGCCAAATGTGAAGAGGATGAGCAATCATCACTTAAAAACAATGATAGACCACCAAATGAAAATTGACAAATCTTATTCTTGCTAATTTTTGGGCATGGGTTTTTCATATTTTGAAGTTTTTTTTTCTCAATAATATTAACTGTTGTGCCTGAACAAGATGATTACGGTTGATACGATGGCGAAGTTAGAGAAGGTCTATACAAAGAAATCTTTAGAGAATTGTCTGTATTTGATGCTTCAGTTATTTAACCTAAGGATGGTAAAGGGGACAGATGTGGAGGACTACATCAGCACGTTTAACAGGCTTATTTGCAAGTTAATTGGTGGATATAGATGATCTGATGAAGGACGAATATCAAGCATGCATTCTATTAAATTCTCTTCTAGATTCATATGAGTCATCAACGGACTCTTTGTGCTTAGGGAGGGAGACCATTAGCGTTGAGATTGTTATCTCAGCCCTCCGGTTGAAGGCGATGAGAAAGAAAAGCGGTGACATGAATTCTTGTTCTTCCTCAGAAGTACTGATTATTAAGGAAAGAGATTCTTAACACGATGGGGGATATTCACAATCAATGTCTAAAACTAAGGGCAAAGGGAAGGCCAAGGTGAGGTACTAGAATATTGGAAAGGAAGGCCACATGAAGGGAGATTGTTGGAATCCCAAGTCGAAGTAAGAGAATTCTGAAAATTCTTTTAGAGTGCTAATACTGCTGAATTAGTGGAAGAAATGAGTTATAATGGTGATGTATTGACTCTATCATGTAAAGGGTATCTTAGTGGAGAGTGGATCTTAGATTCAGGTGCATTGTATTATGTTTGTCCTGACCGAAGTTTATTTATGACATATAGAGAGTATGATGGTGGATCGGTGTTTCTGGCAGACGACTACGCCTGTGAGGTTGTCGGTATTGAAACAGTGCACATTAAGATGTTCGATAAGATCAAACAAGTCCTAGAAGATGTGAGATACGTTCTTAGGTTAAAGAAGAATGTGATCTCTCTTGGTGTACTTGAGGCGATGGGGTACAGGTTCATCAACTGCGATCGTTATTGTAAAGTGATGAAGGGGGCACTTGTGTGGATGAAGGCACGGAGGTACGACCATCTTTATAAATTAATCGGGAGCACGTTTCATGTTAGAGCTGCGGGATCGCAGTAAGATCCACAGTTGCTCTTATGTGGCAAATGTCCAAGGGCCACATGAGAAGAGCAACAAGGGCTGTGAAAGTGCAAGGATAAAGTCGATAGAGGCATGAGAAGCGGTTGAGCTATGATTGAAAAATGGATGATGGATGAAGCAAAGGAAGAGAATGGAGTCGGAGATTGAAGCTTCGGTGGAGATTGTTAATAAAGCCTTCAATCTAGAATTGTCGGCCGATCGAATCATAGCCAGAATAAGCTGATGGTCTCTCGACAATTTTGGGCTTTTGATAGCCGACCGACGTTGGCTGACAGCCGAGTGAAAAGGGTCCATCGACATGCCGATTTTGAGGCCAAACCTGTTGAATATTGGGGCTCTCCGCTTTGGATAGATTTGCAGTTCTAACGGCTGACTGATGATTGGGTGTCAGTCAGTGATTTGCGTAGATTCACAGTTTTGCATAAATTGTTTCTATTTTCGGTTCTCTTGCTATATAAACAAAGTGTAACTGGGATTAGGGTGCATTTATATGTTTCTAACAAGGGAATTAAGATTTTGAGGGGAGGAGAGAGAGAGAGAGAGAGAGAGAGAGAGCTTGTTTTTCTCTTGGGTTCCTTGTGGTTAGATTATCTGGATAATATTCTAATTCATAGTGGATTTGCTCCATGCCTTAGTTTTTTTTTTTTTTTTTTTTTACCTGTGAGGAGGTTTTCCTACATTAAATTGAATTGTCTCTGTGGATTAATTGTACGTGCGATTGATTGTATTGTATTGCTCCGTTAATTCCACTTGATTTGCTTACGATGAGGGCCGGTTTTCCCAACATATCCTAGATCCAACAGCGATCGTCCCTACCTATCCTATTGCAATAGATTGGTCGCATACAGGATCATGCTAACCGATGAATGGCTTGGATCACACGTGTCTCATGTCAGAACACATGCATGCATGAAACCACTTCACTAAGCTTTCCACGTGTGAACACTCCACCAAGAATTGACTAATATTAGAGATGTGATAAATGCTTCTACCCATCCCCCAACCATATCTGTACCATCATCTATGTACAATGGTACTTTATTTACTTCCATTTCATCTCAAACTGCCCTTGAAAAGTAGTGATGTTAGTGGGCCAGTCATGGCCCAGTTCGTGTGAGAGCTTCAGGACTAGCCCAACCCCATCCATGAAATTCTATGCAAAATTCAGTTCAAGCCCAGCCACACAAATTCCTGATCATGGCCAAGTGGGGTCCATACATCTTTGCACTTCTACAATTTGATGATCAACATTGGGGCCCTTTCTTCAAATGCATCATCATCGTAGATTCAGTTGGCTATTGATATCTGACCTTTGGGCCTTCCAAAATCCCATGATAACAGTTGGATTCATGATCTAGAAAAAGTGGTGGGCCATCACTAAGGTCTACAACGAATCCAATATGGGCCTTAAAAATCCCATTGGGCTTGGACCACAAATCAAAGTCATTTCGGGCATGTTTGGATACTGCCAAATAAGTTACTTTTTCTACTTACGGCAGTAGATAAGTAACTTATTTCATATAAGTGAGTTTGGTTTATGATTAGTAACAGGTAACTTTTTTATTTAAAAGTACATAATCACTTCAGTTAATTTTTTTTAACTTTTTAACTTTTTTGGAGAGATGAAAGGGAGGAAAAGCTGATAAGTATGTTGTTTACCAAACATACTTATTTTCTTAATAAGTAGAAACTAAGATAAGCTACTTATGACATAAATAACTTATCTTAAGCAACTTACGATCCCAACGGGCCCTTCATGAAAGATCAATCTCCCTTCTTTTCAACTTCCTCTCCACTATCCTTTATCTGGACATAGAAGTCAATGCACTTTAAAACATTTCTTTAATTCTCTCCAAACACAACCACCCACATGATATGTTCATTGTCTTTTAAGATCACCTTAGGTGGGCCAATGAGCTGCACCCCATGATCAGAAGACATGGAGCCTGTAATGCTGGTAGAAAAGGTCATAGTCGTCCTGGCTATAACTTTGTGGCTGGACAGCTCGAACCCTCTAAGGAGAGTAGCCGGCGGGCTAGAGATCAACGGTAATGATGCGGGGATGGTCATTGTCGCCGTGTCAACCACTAACGAGATGGGCCTGATGGGCTAGTTGCGGGCTCCCAAGCCCGTTACAAAGACCTGGTAAAGTAACAGCAAGATGAAGGAGCGGAACTCTGAGATCAGTCGCCCATGTCTTCCCAAATGAAAACTACTATAATCTATACAAACATTATAAGATTTTTTTTATTTTCTTTTAGAATTATCCAGCAGCGTTGATTGTAGATCAATATGGGCCCCAGCATGATGTGTCAGGAATCCACTCCGTTCCTCGTGTGTACCAATATGGGCTCAAGTTCACTTAGTAGGCCAAAAATCAGGCTGACCCAAAACTCTCGTTACCTACACGGGAGGGAAGAACAACACAAAAATCAATGCCTAAACCTCTTTAGTCCAGTTGGTGTGGCCCAGCTGAGTCTTAGAAGGGCCTTATTTATTGTGTGATCCTTAACCCATCGTCTGATGAATGGATTGGATGGCATATACATGAGGTGAGTTCTACAGCCCCACTGTCATATGTGTTGGACATCACACCGAGCATTGGTGGTCCTCTCTAGGTTATGGGATGTCCCAAAAATCAGCCATGTGTGGAGCTCGCAGGTAGGTCAAACCATTCAAAACCATGTGAAATCATGCCTGTGGCCCACCTAAGTCATGGATTAGCCTGATTTTAGGCCCATGCATGGCCACCATGGAAGTGTGCATCTAATCAATGGCGTGGATGTTCGACATATATTATGGTGGAGCCTATGGAGCTCTCCCATGTGTTGATTTCTATATATGTATGTGTATACCCATAAATAAATAAATAGGGTTCGGGTCCTTGCCTCGTTGGTAGACACTGCAGAATTTCAACAAGGGGTCTCAATCTCGAAACCCATTAGTGGTGAAAATCCACGCTGCTGGCAGCACCAGTGGGTGCGTTGCATGACTGACAAAAAAAAAAAAAAAAAATGAAGTCACACAATGATATTTGTTCCTACAGTTTATCTGAGTCGTGGGCATAGGTATATCTCTGGGTCACTCACCGACTGGTTTGCAGGGTGCTCCGACCGGTTGGCTGTTGAGGCTAAATGGATCAAATTTAGAAGTTTCCTCTCTGGACAGTTTTTGTGCTATATCCGACCGATTGGTTGTTGAGGCTGAATGGATCAAATTTAGAAGTTTCCTTTCTGGACAGTTTTGGTGCTATATCCGACCGATCGATGGAATGGTGGTGATTTGCATGATTACACAAATCTGTGTAGCATGTTTCTATTTTTGGGATGTTTGCAATATAGATGGCATGAATCCAGACTTAGATGGTATCCTAAAGTGTTCAAAGTTTCCTAATTAATTGTATTAAGGTGAGGGGAGAGTGTTTTGTGAGAGAGAGAGAGAGAGAGAGAGAGAGAGCATGGTTTTCTCTCGGGTTTCCTTGCTTGTGGGTAGTTCATCTCTGTAATCTTCCGATTTATAGTAGATTCGCTTTATGCTGTGATTTTTTACCCGTTCAGGGATTTTTTCAAGTAAAATTGGATTGTCTCTATGTGATTGATTGTGTATGGGTGTGATTGCATTGTGTTGCTCGTTTGATTCCATACTCTGTGTTTGGTTTGCTTGATTTGCTTCTACTACAGGCCAATTTTCTCAACACAAACATCAGCCACATTTGCTCCTTAAGTGGTCCGGACTTATAGTTTGTTATCTATCAATGGCTAGATTTTATTTTCCACGCTGACTTGACGAGCATATAGGGCTGACTTTTGGCCGAGGTTATCTCCATGGCAAGGAGGCCCAACGTATTGGAAGGGCTAGATGTTGCATGAATTCATCTAGATGAACTGTAACTTGTGGTCCTACAGGTTGGACTCAAACCTTCTTTCTTAAAAAGGTCTTAAGTCCAATCCTCTGGACCCCTGGGTATGATCCACCTAGTGGATAACTTCAAAATGGACACTAAGGGGGCATTTGGATGGCAACGTACTTATGCCTTAAGTAGCTTATCTTGATTTCTACTTATTAAACTGAAGTGATTAAGTAGCTTTAAATAAAAAGTTATTTATAGGAGATCATAAACCAAATTTACTTATCTCAAATAAGTTGCTTATCTATTGTTATAAGTACAAAAAGTAATTTATTTGGTGGTATCCAAACAGGCCCTAGGGGCATTTGGATAGTAAATTATTTTGGATGAGCTATTTATGGTGGTTCCTAGTCATGACTTAGTAGTAAACTCATAAGAGTTTCAACCCCAAGGTCATGGGTTCGAGTATCCATTGTGGTGTGTCTAAAAACATGCTACTTATGCCATAAGTAACTTATCTTGGTTTCTACTTATTCCATAAATAAGAATGTTTTGGCAATCCATTGTGTGGGCCCCATCTTCAATGTGAACAATCTATCATGTGTGACCTCCTTTGTTAATATGGACACACATGCACACACACGTGCGTGCGCACACACAAAGAAAGAGAAGCAAAAATAAAAATAAAAAAACTCACAGAGTTAAATAGCTTTAAGCACATAAATTACTTTTGCAATCATGTTTACTTAACCAACTTAGGTGAAAAAGTAACTAAGGGGGTGTTCCGATCGTAAGTTACTTCGCTTATCTTGGTGTCTGCTTATTCAATCGATAAGTATGTTTGATAACCAACATACTTACCAACAAAAAAAAAAAAAAAAAAAACATGTTTGTTTCCAACATCGTAATTATCCTTCAAAGTTTGTTTATCCCCCTCACATCCACCATCCATCATGTGAGGCCAACCTTTGATGTGGACCATTCATTGTGTTGGCCCCACTATTGATGTGGGCCATCCAACATACGAAGGCCACCTTGGATATGGGCCATTCATCATTATGGCCTGACTTTAATGTGCATCATTCATCGTGTAGGGCCCACCTGTGATGTTGGTCATCCATCGAGTGGGGTCCACCTTCAATATCCATGGCTCATCATGTGGAGCCCACCCTTGATGTGGACAGTCCATCATGTGGGACCTTTGATGTGGGTCATCCATCTTGTAGAGCCCACCTTGGATGTGGGCCACTCATCATTAGGGTTGACCTTTGATGTGGACCATCCAACATGTGGGGCCACCTCAACATGGGTCATCCATCATGTGAGGCTTAGCTTCAATGTCCACTACCCATCATGTGGAGCCCACCTTTAATGCGGATTGTCCATCATGTACGCCCCACCTTTGAAGCGGGTTGTCCACATACTAGCCCCCATCAAATCAGCCCACTTTGGATGTGAACCTTTTATCATTATGGGCCAACCTTTGATGTGGACCATCCGTATGTGGGCCCACATTAATATGAGGTCATTCATCATGTGGGGCCCACCTTTTATGTGGGTTGTCCACTGTGTGAGCCCCACCTTCAATGTATATAGTCTATCTTGTGGGGCCTCCTTTGACATGGATAGTGAGAGAGAGCCTCCTTTGACATAACAGTGAAAGAGAAGTAAAAAAGATGAGTTAAAAAGTGAAAAAAAAAAAAAAAAATTACTTATCAAAATAAGTACCTTTTAGCACATAGGCACTTTTACAATGTGCTAACTAAACTTAAGGAAAAAAAGTAATTTAATTATTAAACATAAGTTAAAAAAAAGTAACTTATTTGGTGGTATCCCAATGGGCTCTTAAGGCCCTTTTCTTTTTCTTTTCTTTTTTTCTTTTTTTTTTCTTTTTTTATTTTATTTATCATAAGTGACTTTGGATAAGCTATTTTGATTTCTACTTACTCAATTGATAAGTATGTTTGGTGACCAACATACTTATGTATAGGATTCGCCAAATGTTTTATTAGAATTGTGTGTTGGGTTGGATTTGCAATCTGGTCAGATCTTCAATCATCCAGTTTGAGTGGTGTGGATGCATCCTCTAATTGGTCCTACGTGGTCTCAGATGCATCAAAGATGCACGAAAGAATATGGTTTCATAATGTAAGTAGGGTACTAGAGTCCAATGTTAATCAATTTATTCACGTTTTAACATTTGTTCTGAACCGAATTTCTTGAAATCATGTCCAGGGGATTTGTTTATCGGCCCATTGTCATGTCATAATCACATGTAGCCCTGATTAGTCATAAACATGGACCCTAAAAGTCCAAGAAAATCCTTAAATCCAATTAGATTGAAATTTGAGAAATTCGAATTAGGGATTTTCGTTTGCTGGAGAGGAAAAGAGAGTCGGAGAGAGAGATAGGGAGAGAGAGAGAGAGGATGATATGTACATCTCCCAGATGCACGTCTTTAGGTAGTTATTTCTGGTTGTTGGTAGTGGAGTAATGTTGAGAGTTTTTAGGGATTTAGATGCATGTTTATAGGCAATTGCTAGTGGCTAGGAGTAGTGGATGATGTTGAGCATTTTTAGGGGTTTTGGTGTAATGGTTATTTATAGTAACTGTTAGATGTAATCTGTATTTAATGCTTGGAGTTAATGAAAATCAAAAACGAAATTTGCATCTTTTCCTTGTTAAGGAGCAGGAGGATAGGATTCCCCTCGAAGTGAATCCAATTTGCTGTTATTTCTTTTGTTCAAAATTCCACCTCAAAGGAGAACAGGTCGACGTGCTCGTGGTGGCCGAATCGACCCAGGAGTCCATACCAATTTGGTATCAAAGCCGGCTGGGACCATGGCTGACCACTCCTTGTCTCAACAAGAAGCCGAGATCCAAACCCTCAAGTCAGTGTCTGAAGCACAGAGCCAAACGCTGAAGGAGATCTTGCAGCAATTCACAGCTCTCAATGTGAAATATGAGCTGCTAGCGTGCGACTCTCAAGCTGTACGAGGGGAACAATCTGACGGTCGATCACATGGGCGTCCTGCAAGAGTTGAAGGAGCCTCTGGATCCCTTCAAGCCGAGTCGTTTGGTTCGATTCAGGGCCGAACTGTGAAGCTGGATTTCCCACGATTCGAAAGTGGCGACCCGTCAGGGTGGGTATACCGCGCCGAGCAATTTTTCGCTTACCATCAAACAACACCTGAGCAACGACTTACCATTACCTCCTTTCATTTGGAAGGAGAAGCGCTCCAATGGTATCGTTGGTGGGAGAAGTCGCAAAGTAGGCCAACATGGCCAGAATTTGTAATAGCCCTCAATACTCGGTTTGGCCCCACCGAATTTGAGGATTACGCTGGCAGCCTTGCAAAGTTAAGGCAGACCTTGACTGTACGGGAATATCAATCACAGTTCGAGAAATTGGCCAATCGAACGGAGGGACTCACTGAGTCTTTTCTCATCAGTTGTTTCATATGTGGACTCAAAGAAGAAATACGAATGGACGTTCAGATGTTTCGTCCAGTCTCTCTTACTGCTGCTATAGGGCTTGCTCGATTGCAAGAAGAAAAGCTGAATGCTAGGAGAAGACAAGCTCGACCTGAGGTGCCCAAGAACCAACTAACCGTAAATGCTAATAATGTCAGGTCACCCGTACCACCAATCAGACGGTTGACTCTGATGGAAGCTAAAGAAAGAAGGGAACGAGGGCTCTGCTACAATTGTGATGAAAAGTTCCACCCGGGCCACCGTTGTAAGACCCAAAAGTTGTTTCTAATTGAAGGTGGTTGGCCAGAAGATAATGAGGAACAGATCGAAGCTATCGAGCAAGGGGAGGAACTGGCAGAGCAGCACGAAGAACCCCCTGAGATCTCCCTACATGCCATCGTTGGAGCTCTAGCACCACAAACCATGCGAGTTAAAGGTAAACTTGGCTTCCAATTCATCACAGTCCTGATCGACTCCGGGAGTACCCACAATTTTGTGGACCCCGAATTATTAAAAGAAATGGCATCAAGGTGCTACCTGGTGACCATTTCCAAGTAATGGTTGCAAATGGTGACAAAATGGCTAGCAAAGGGAAGTGCAAAGGGGTCTCTTTCACCATCCAAGAACTCACAATCCAAACTGATTTCTACCTTCTACCACTTGGAGGTTGTGACATGGTGCTGGGGGCCCACTGGTTGCGCACTCTAGGCCCAATCCTTTGGGATTTCACGCATTTGTGGATGCGTTTCTCTCTTAATGGAAGGGAGTATACCCTTAAAGGAGTGCCAGCTGCAGCTATGGAGGTAGTTGATTGTCATAAGATGGTGAAAAGTATTAAAAAACATGGGAAGGGAATGATTCTACAGTTATATAGCCTTAACGGCCAGCCAACAGTAATGTCAAATCAGGCGCGACTCAAGACTTTATTACATGATTATGGGGACGTCTTTTCCAAGCCACGTGGGTTACCCCCACCAAGAGCCCATGACCATCGAATACCATTAGCAGAAGGAAATCGCCCAGTCAGCGTTAGGCCCTATCGTTACCCCCACTTTCAAAAGAATGAGATAGAGCGAATCGTTCGCGAAATGTTGGAAGCGGGCATCGTCCGGCCTAGTGTGAGTCCCTACTCATCTCCAGTGTTGTTGGTTCGCAAACATGATGGCAGTTGGCGTCTCTGTGTTGATTACAGAGCACTCAATAAAGAGACAATCAAAGATAAGTTCCCGATTCCCGTTATTGATGAATTGCTTGATGAACTCCATGGGTCACAATATTATTCAAAGCTGGATCTTAGATCTGGATACCACCAGATCCGGGTCCATGAAGAAGACATTCAAAAAACTGCTTTCAGAACCCATGAAGGTCATTATGAGTTTTTGGTAATGCCATTTGGCCTCACCAATGCACCTTCAACTTTTCAAAGTCTTATGAATGAGATATTTAAATCACATTTGCGAAATTTTATATTGGTATTTTTTTATGATATCTTAGTTTATAGTAGAACGTGGGAAGATCATTTAATTCATTTACGAATTACCTTGGATATATTACTGGCTCATAAGTTATATATATGCAAGGATTTCAAAGTGCAGGTTTGGGCAAGAAGAGATTGACTATCTCGGCCACATTATCTCTCACAAGGGAGTAGCCATGGACCCCACCAAAATCTCAAGCATCTTGGAATGGTCACGACCTGCCACACCCAAAGCCTTACGTGGGTTCCTTGGACTCACTGGGTATTACAGAAAATTTGTCAAAGATTATGGGAGGATCGCTGCTCCTTTAACTGCATTGCTAAAGAAGAACTCTTTTGGTTGGACGGAAGGAGCTGAACAAGCCTTTCAATGCCTCAAGGAAGCTATGACGCAGGCCCTAGTTCTAGCATTGCCAGACTTCACCAAGCAATTTGTTATAGAATGTGATGCTTCTGGTGTGGGCATTGGTGGAGTGTTGATGCAAGAAGGAAGGCCCATTGCCTTCATTAGTCAAGCGTTGCAAGGAAGGAACCTGCACTTATCAACGTACGAAAGGGAGCTGCTGGCTATTGTCATTGCCGTTAAAAAATGGCGACCGTATCTATTGGGCCGTCGGTTCATTATTAGAACCGATCAAAGGAGTTTAAAATACCTGTTGGAGCAGCGGATTGTCACCAATGCTCAACAAAAGTGGCTCGCAAAGCTACTTGGTTATGATTACGTGATCGAATACAAGAAGGGTAAAGAAAATAAAGCAGCAGATGCCCTCTCAAGGATTGCAGATGATGGGACGCTCAACGCCATATCTTCCCCCATTCCATCTTGGTTGGATGACGTGCGAAGAGAGTATGAGGTTGATATGGAAATGCAAAAAAAATTACAAGGCTGGCGAGATGGTAATTTGAACTCTTCCAAGTATTTTATGCTTAATGGGATACTTTATTATAAAGGCAAACTCCTAATTAGTTCCACATCAGCCTTGAAGCAACGAATTCTGAGAGAATTCCATGAAAGTCCTACCGGTGGACACTCAGGATATCACAAAACGCTCAAACGTGTGGCCCACAACTTCTATTGGTGTGGGATGAGGAAGGACATCAAACAGCATGTTCGGGAGTGTGATGTTTGTCAACGCCACAAATCTGAAAATGTGGCTCCTCCAGGCCTTCTTCAACCTTTGCCGATACCTGAGCAAGTTTGGAGTGATATTTCCCTCGACTTTATCGAAGGATTACCTGCATCACAAGGAAAATGTGTCATCTTGGTCGTGGTTGATCGGCTTTCTAAGTACGCTCATTTTGTGGCCATGACACATCCATACACAGCAGCCACTGTTGCTCAGTTGTTCGTGGAACATGTATTTAAGTTGCATGGGATGCCGAGATCCATAGTAAGTGATCGGGACCCGACATTTACTGGCCTCTTTTGGCAAGAGCTATTCCGTCTTCAAGGAACTCAACTAAAAATGAGTTCGGCCTACCACCCTCAAACTGATGGGCAAACTGAGGTCGTTAACCGGTGCTTTGAAAATTATTTACGTTGCTTCACTAGTGGAAGGCATAAGGAATGGACCAGGTGGTTGCCATGGGCTGAGTGGTGGTATAATACCACTTTTCACTCTTCAACATTGCTTACACCTTATGAGGCAGTCTATGGAGTACCGCCACCTCGAATAACAGCATACATCCCTGGCACCGCAAAAGTGCAAGCTGTGGAGGCGGAACTACGAAGTAGAGATCATGTATTATCTCTTTTGAAAGAGAACTTGCTGTCGGCACAAGAAAGGATGAAGCGAATAGCAGACTTACACCGAACTGAACGAGAATTTGAGGTTGGGGACTGGGTCTATCTTCGGCTACAACCTTATCGGCAAACCACAATGGCTTTTCGTAAGTCCATGAAGTTGGCTCCTCGATACTTTGGACCATATAAAATAGTCCAACGGATCGAATCGGTAGCCTACAAGCTCGAGTTACCGCCAAGCTCAAAAATACACCCTGTTTTTCATGTATCTTGTCTTAAAAAGAAACCTGGACAACATGTTCAAGCCTAAGAAGATCTTCCATCTCTTACTACGGAGGGTGTGATGCAGCCATTACCACAGGCAATCATAGGGCGACGCATGGTGAAGCGAGGAAATCGAGCAGTGACTGAGGTATTAATCCAATGGCAAGGGACCCCACCAGAAGACGCCACATGGGAAAAGTATCATTCTATCATTGAGCGTTTTCCAAACCTCAACCTTAAGGACAAGGCTGCTGTAAGCGGGGAGGATTGATATGTGCATCTCCCAGATGCATGTCTTTAGGTAGTTATTTCTGGTTGTTGGTAGTGGGGTAATGTTGAGAGTTTTTAGGGATTTAGATGCATGTCTATAGGCAGTTGCTAGTGGTTAGGAGTAGTGGATGATGTTGAGCATTTTTAGGGGTTTTGGTGTAATGGTTAGTTATAGTAACTGTTAGATGTAATCTGTATTTAATGTTTGGAGTCAATGAAAATCAAAAAAGAAATTTGCATCTTTTCCTTGTTAAGGAGCAGGAGGATAGGATTCCCCTCGAAGTGAATCCAATTTGCTGTTATTTCTTTTGTTCAAAATTCCACCTCAAAGGAGAACAGGTCGACGTGCTCGTGGTGGCCGAATCGACCCAGGAGTCCATACCAGAGGAGGGGGGAGAGAATCGAATGAGAGAGAGGGGCTTGGACCTCAACGCCAATTCCCAAACACCGTTAGAGTCCTAACGGTCCCCAAACGCCGTTAGAATCCTAACGCTCTTGGCGTTTCTCACATGCGGGTGACTCATATACCTCTGCCCACTTGGAAGAATAGGAGGGCTCATTAGGGTTCCACCCACTTTGATGGTTTCAAGGTCTCACCGAAGTCGCAACCATCGCGGGCTATGGGTTTTCACCCAAGTCGCATCGTCCTTTATATAAACGCAAAGTCATTTCCACCTATCTTTCTCGCACACCCATACCCAGCTTCTTCGCAATGGATTTCTTCCTAAGAATAGTTATTATTCATCAACTGTCGTATTCTTTAACTCTACTGACGACTGTGTACATGTTGTCGATCTTCATCAACTGTCGCAGGGCTTACTATGCCTTCTTTGTTGGAACGTCCAAACCAAATGGACGGTCCAGATTGTCGAGCAATCCTATGGAATCTTCTTGAAATTTGAAAAGCCATGACTGTTGGCATTTCCTGGTGACTGTTGGAGTTTCCCTGCATTGGAAACTGCCACATTAAATCTAGTCCATTAATTTAGACTATTGTAGTCTCTATATATAGAGAGAAGGATGCTGTACGTTTTTTGCAAGAGAAAGCAGCAAGTAAAAAAGAAAGAAGAAAGTTTGTAAGCAAGATAGTTGCAGATTTTAAAAATCTGTTTTTTCTTTTGATTCCCAGTTAGCTATTTTATATTCTCTGTTATCTTATAGCCTTGCAAAAGCTAATCAATCATCCAGCATCCAACCTCTCGGCAGCATATCACACAGCCTCTGTTGAGATCATCCAGTCTCTGGAGGATATCGGCCACATAGTCCAACCCGGATTCTAAGGGAAGTCGCCTAACAAATTGGTATCAGAGCATATCGATTAAATGGACAACTCGATCCAGCCGCAAATTCCGTAATTTTCTAAAGACAATTATGAGAATTGGTACATCCAGATGAAAGCACTGTTCGGGTCGCAGGATCTATGGGAGATCGTGACCAATGGGTACGAAGAGCCCACTATGGAGCAAGAAGCCGTCTACACCGCTGATCAAAGGGCGGTCCTCAAAGATCAAAGAAAGAAGGACAAGAAGGCTTTGTTTCTTGTCTATCAAGGGTTGGATGAGTCCACCTTTGAACGGATCGCTGAAGCGACAACAAGCAAGCAAGCATGGGAGATTCTTAACACCATCTTCAAAGGAGTTGATCGTGTGAAGAAGGTTCGCCTCCAAACCTTTAGGGCCGAGTTCGAGACCTCTCACATGAAGGAAGGTGAGTCCATTTCGGATTATTTTTCAAAGTTGCTTGTCATTGTTAACAACTTGAAAAGAAATGGCGAAAAGATAGAGGATGTAAGGGTGGTCGAAAAAATACTACGATCCCTTACTCCCAAATTTGAGCATGTGGTTGTGGCCATAGAAGAATCAAAGGACTTGGAAAAACTGTCCATTGAAGAACTGATGGGATCGTTGCAAGTGCATGAGCAACGAATGCAAAAAAATGTTGGATCGATGCTTGAACATGCCTTGGAGTCCAAGTTGACTCTAAATGAACAAAAGAATGGCCATACACAAAGAGGGGGCCGTGGCACTAGCAATCGTGCAAGAGGCAGAGGGCGTGGATATCATCCAAGCCATCAACAAAATCAACAGAAGTTTACCAATTTCCGTGGAAGAGGAAATGGTAGAGGCCGATCCATGCGTGGTCGTGGAAATACAAAAAATATTCAATGTTACAACTGCAACAAGTTCGGCCATTATGTTTCAGACTGCTGGAGCAAACCAGTAGATCAAGATGAGCATTCTAATTATGCAGAAGCATCAAATCATGAAAAGGAAGACTCCATACTTCTTCTTGCACAATAAGACACATGTAATCAACATGACGTGTGGTATCTCGACTCTGGTGTGAGTAACCACATGTGTGGAAAGAAAGAGCTGTTCGTGGAACTGGTAGAAGATGCTCGTGGCAACCTGAGTCTAGGAGACTCATCAAAAGTTCCCATGAAAGGTAAAGGAAAAGTTAAAATCTATCAGAAGAATGGTGTGCCAAATTTTATCTCCAATGTGTATTATGTACCAAATATGAAAAGTAATATCCTCAGTATCGGCCAACTCTTTGAAAAGGGGTATGTCATACACATGGAAAACTATTCTCTTTCTATAAGAGATGCACACGGGAGACTTGTGGCTTAAGTCTAAATGGCGAAGAATCGCATGTTTCCGCTCCAAATCAACACAAAAATCGAGAAGTCTCTCTATGGAAAGGTGAAAAATGATTCATGGAGATGGCATCTTCGCTTTGGACATCTCCATTTTAGCGGCTTAAAGCTATTGTCTTCATCAAGCATGGTACATGGCTTGCCCGCTATTGAAGCTCTAGAACATGTGTGTGAGGCGTGCACACTCGGCAAGCAACAAATTAAGGAACTCCTTTCCAAGTGGAGTGTCCAGAAGAGCAAAGGAACCACTTCAATTGGTTCATACTGATATTTGTGGACCACTTGAAACACCCTCTCTTTGAGGTAATAAATATTTTATTACCTTCATTGATGATTTCAACAAAAGACTTTGGGTGTATTGCATAAAAGAAAAATCGGCCGCTTTCTCTATCTTTAAAATTTTCAAAGCACATGTTGAAGTTGAAAGTGGTCACAAAATTAAAGTACTCAGATCTGACAAAGGTGGAGAGTACACCTCAAATGCATTTCGAGATTATTGTAGGGAACAAGGCATCAAGCACCAGCGCACTGCAACCTACACACCACAGCAGAATGGCATTGCGGAACGAAAGAACTGCACCATCCTCGACATGACGAGAACGATGATAAAAGAGAAAGGCCTACCAAAGAGCTTCTGGGCAGAGGCAGTTGCATGTACTGCCTACTTGCTCAATAGGTGTCCAACCAAGAGCGTTAGAAACATAACACCACAGGAGGCATGGAGTGGTTAGAAACCAAGCGTGGCGCACCTAAGGATTTTTGGGTGTGTCGCCTACGCTCAAGTTCCAGAGGCAAGAAGAAGGAAGCTTGATGATCGTGGTGAGAAGTGTATCTTCATCGGCTATAGTAAAGAATCTAAAGCCTACAAGCTCTACAATCCACTAACCAATAAAGTAGTGGTGAGTAGAGATGTGGTCTTCAGTGAAGAAGAAGCTTAGAAATGGAATGATGAAGAATCGATCAAAGATATTCAAGTTGAAACAGAAGAACAAGAAGAAAGGCATGACCGTCAAGAGCAAACAATCACAACACCTTCTTCGGCCGCATCATCAGTTCACAGAAGCCCTGAAAGTACTCCATCAAATCAAAATTCGGCCAGCTTGTCCTCACCCATGGCACCCATCAAAATGAGAAGCTTAAGCGACATCTATGAGCAAATTGAAGAAGTTAATCTTTTCTGCTTGTATGCAGATCATGAGCCTCTGACATTCCAGGAGGCCATAAAAGAAGAATGCTGGATAATAGCTATGAAAGAAGAAATTCATGCCATTGAAAAGAATTATACATGGGAGCTGACTATGCTTCCTAATGGCCAGAAAGCTATCGGCGTCAAATGGGTGTACAAGATCAAGCGAAATGCTGATGGTGAGATCGATCGCTACAAGGTAAGGCTCATAGCAAAATGATACAAACAGAAGTACAGGGTAGACTATGAAGAAGTCTTCGCTCCTGTTGCTCGCCTTGACACCGTGAGGATGATTATCTCTCTTGCAACACATCACAGTTGGATGATCTACCAACTTGATGTGAAATCTGCATTCATGAATGGAATTCTGGAAGAAGAGGTCTATGTTGACCAACCTGAAGGGTTTGTTATGCAAGGGGAGGAACACAAGGTGTATCGGCTGAAAAAAGCCCTCTATGGGTTGAAGCAAGCTCCACGTGCTTGGAATGCACGTATCGACAACTATCTTCAAGAGAACGGCTTCGTCCAATGTCCATATGAGCATGCAGTCTACTGTTCGCTTGCCTCAAGTGCAAGGCTGCGATGTAGTAATAAACTCGGTAAGACCGAGGTCGATCCACAGGAACTTATATAGGACTTCACAAATTCATCCAAAAGTATCTATTGAAAACTAATAATCAGATTTTGAATAAGATTGGTGTGAGTAGCAGTTTTAAACTAAATTGAATGTAAACAATTATAAAAAGGCACAAGGGATTCAAGGATCCACTTGTAGCAATCCTTGATGTTCAATCCGCTGTGGTTTCTTATTCTCTCAACTAGAATCGATATTAAGATCTATCTTGCCGGATGATAGAGCTGTTAAACCAAACAATCTGTAATATGTAAGTTCAATGCATAGGATTCACTCGATGTAGGCTGAGCTGAGCATGCTCAATTGCATAGGTCATTCCCCTTTTCAAAAGGTTTAGTTCACAATCATAACCATCCTCAAGTCCTGTCACAAGACAAGGCTAGATCAGGATTTGAACTGGATTCAAATCACATGCACAGTCCATACATATTTCAGAAAATCAGTAAAATAGAACTTTGGTAGGAAGTCCCTTCATGAAGAGCATGGTACTAGAGCGCACTCCGATTCCTCGGATCATACAGGTCTAGACTGATACAAACGAATTAAGAAGTTAAGTAATTCTCCCAAACATCCATGAGTCATCACAAGACTAAGAAAAATTACTTAAAAACTTGTATAAACTTCAAACCATTGTTCATAAACATGAATTCCACACTTAAAACCAACTAACTACGAATTGAAACATCTTGGATCCACTACAAGCTTCACCTCTTAGCCCTAGCTAAGAGGTTTAGCTGCTCATGATCTAAGGAAACATGAAACAACTATAAAAAGCATGAAAACAGCAAAGCAAACTAGAAGGAGTTGTGAAACTCCGAAATCCACTTCCACGGCTTCCAACCTCGCTTAAACCCTTCTAGGATACCCTAGGAATGATCCCTAGGTGTCCTTTTATAGTAGGGAAGCTCCATAACTTCAGAAAGATCAGGAATCTGAGTAAGAGTTACGCAGCGCAGAGAAAATCGGGCCGTATTTGGAAACTTCTAAGTTCTTACGCACAGCCGACCGGTCATGACCGGTCGGCCTCATTGGCTGACCACTCCAGCAACCATATCCGACCGGTCATGACCGGTCGGACGTCTTCATTAACGTTCCAGCAAGTATGGCCGACCGGTCATGACCGGTCAGCCTTGCTCAATATTGGTCCAGCAATCATGTCCGACCGGTCATGACCGATCAGACGTCTTCAGCATTATTCCAGTAGCCATGGCCGACCGGTCAAGACCGGTCGGTTCTCTTCATTGAAGCTCCAGCGTGCATGGCTGACCGGTCCTGACCGGTCTGGCTTCCTTGGCCGACCGGTCACGACCGGTCAGCTTCTTTTTCTTCTTGTTCTTTTCTTTCCTTGCTTCTTTCTTTTACTTTCTTTCTTCTTTTCTTCTTTGGTCCTCAAATGATCTTCATCAAAAGAGTCCCAAATGAGCCCTTTTTATCTTCAATTAGGTGGAGCTACTCTCAGTCCTGTAGTCACAAAACATGCATTGGATTAGCCTACAAACCATACAAACCTTGCACAATGAGTGATGAATTTGGGTTAGAATTTGCACAATTAAGAGCTCAACATCTACATCAAGAAAAATGCTCATGGCGATATGCTCATAGCATGCCTGTATGTTGATGATTTGCTGTTTACAGGGAACAGCCAGCCAATGTTTGATGAATTCAAAAAGGCCATGTTTAAGGAGTTCGAGATAACCGACGGAGGTCTGATGTCTTTCTTTCTAAGCATCGAAGTGAAGCAACAACATGGTGGCATCTATATATCTCGAAAAAAGTATGCCAAGGAATTACTTGAAAAGTTCAAGATGGCCAATTGCAATGCCGTGAACACACTTATAGCAACAGGCATGAAGCTGACAAAAAGAAGGAGAAGGAAGAAGCGTGGACTCGACTCTATTCAAGAGTCTGATTGGAAGCCTAAGGTATCTCATAATCACAAGGCCGGATATCGTCTATAGTGTTGGGCTTTTAAGCAGATACATGGAAGCGCCAAAAGAATCACATTGGCTAGCTGCAAAAAGAATCCCCAGGTACATCAAAGGAATAATAGAATTCGGTCTTTTCTATCCATACGATGATGAAACGATGCTGTATGGATACTCAGATAGTGATTGGGGAGGTGACCAAGATGAAGGAAAGAGCACCACGGGATATGTATTCTATCTCGGAATGACTGCTTTCACATTGAATTCAAAGAAGTAGAGTGTGATCGCCTTGTCCACATATGAAGCAGAGTATGTGGCGGCAGCATCATCTATAGTCTGTGAGGTAATTTGGTTGAGAAATCTGCTAAAGGAGTTGAAGCATCCGCAAGAAGAATCCACAGTCATATATGTGGATAACAAGTCGGCAATCGAGCTCTCAAAAAATCCAGTACAACATGGAAGAAGCAAGCACATTGATACCCGATATCATTTTCTTAGAGATCAAGTGAAGCAGAAAATGGTGAAATTGGAGTACTGTCACACCACTGAACAAGTCGCGGACATATTCACCAAGGCATTACCGACTGATACATTTAAACGACTAAGGTCAATGCTTGGAATGAAACCGATTTTGGTTTGAAGGGGAGTGTTGGAACGTCCAAACCAAATGGACGGTCCAGATTGTCCAGCAATCCTCTGGAATCTTCTTGAAATTTGAAAAGCCATGACTGTTGGCATTTCCTGGTGACTGTTGGAGTTTCCCTGCATTGGAAACTGCCACATTAAATCTAGTCCCTTAATTTAGACTGTTGTAGTCTCTATATATACAGAAGGATGCTGTACGTTTTTTGCAAGAGAAAGCAGCAAGTAAAAAAGAAAAAAGAAAGCTTGTAAGTAAGATAGTTGCAGATTTTAAAAATCTGTTTTTTCTTTTGATTCCCAGTTAGCTATTTTATATTCTCTATCATCTTATAGCCTTGCAAAAGCTAATCAATCATCTAGCATCCAACCTCTCAGCAGCATATCACACAGCTTCTGTTGAGATCATCTAGTCTTTGGAGGATATCGGCCACATAGTCCAACCCGAATTCTAAGGGAAGTCGCCCAACAATCTTTAGCTCCGCCGACAACTGCGTACGTGTTGTTGATATTCATCAACGGCTGAAGGGATACTCTGAATCTGGCATACGTGTTGCCAGTCTTCATTAACTGCTGAAGATTTGGCTCGGGCAATAAATCTAGCAAACCGGACAGGTTGGAGGAGTTGACTAAAGAGTTTGTCAAGACATTATAAAGATGTCTAGCGTACAACCAGGTGAAGATGATTCGAAACAAAGATATCTCACATTGAAAATTCTATTAATGCGGTTATAGATTATCTTAACATATTGATTAAGAATACGTATGAGATGCAAATAGACAAGTTGCAAATGGATGAGATTCAAATAGACAAGAGAGTGAAGGACTCATAAGGCCAGTTACAGATTAACTGGGGAATGTTGCATCTCCAATATTACTCGAAATATTTCGATTCTATAATCTCAGAAATCGAAGAGTTGCAAAATCTATGATATGTATAGGATTTGCCAATTTTTTTAATTAGAACTGTTGGTTGGGTCTGATTTGCATTCTGGTCAGATCTTCAATCATCCAAGTTGAGTGGTGTGGATGCATCCTCTAATTGGTCCTACGTGGTCTCAGATGCATCAAAGATGCACACAAAGATATAGTTTCATTTGCATGTAAGTAGGGTACTAGGGTCTCATCTTGATCAATTTATTCTTGTTTTAACTTTTGCTCTGAATTGAATTTCTTGAACTCATGTCCAGGAGATGTGTTATCGGCCCATTATCATGTCTTAATCACATGTAGCTATGCTTACTCACAAGCATGGACCCTACGAGTCCAGGAAAATCCTTAATCCAATTACGGATTGAAATTTGAGAAATCTAAATTAGGGATTTTGATTTGCTACAGAGGAAGAGAAAACCGGATGGAGAGAGAGGTAGATAGAGGGGGAGAGAATCGAATGAGAGAGGGGCTTGGATCCCGATGCCAACCCCTAGACGTCGTTAGAGTCCTAACGCACCCCCCAAACGCCCGAGGTCTCACCGAAGTAGTAACCAGCGCGGGCTACGGGATCTCACCCACGTCGCGTCGTCTATACAAACGCAAACTCATTTCCACTCATCTTCTTCACACACCCACACCCAGTTTCTTCCCACATGCACATCGAGCTTCTTAGCAATGGTTTTCTTCTTAAGAAGGGCTATTATTCACCAACTGTCGTATTCTTCCACTCTGCCGATGGTTGCGTACATGTTGCCTGTCTTCATCAGCTATCAAAGGGTTATTATGCCTTCTTTAACTCCGTCAATGTTGCCGATTTTTATCAACTGCTGAAGGGATACTCCGAACCCGGCATACATATTGCCGACCTTCATCAACTTCCGAATATTTAAATCCGGCAAACGGGATAGGTTGGAGGAGTTGATTAAAGAGCTTGCAAAACTGATGGACACACTACCCAATCTAACATCTTGAAGGTGTAATGGGTAAAACAGTGCAAATTGTGTTTAAAATGACAAAATTATCTTTCTTTTGCTAGCAATTGCTCATTAATGATATAGTCTCTCACGAGAAACTTGTGAGCACTTTTTCAAGGCTCATTGCACATGAAGTGAGCCCAAAATCTGAGTTGTCAATGTGATGCAGCACCTCAAAAAATCCTCAACACCCATCTTTCAACCTGATTCAGAACATTGGTGGGCCACAACAGAAAGCAAGAGGCAAATCAAGGGAGGAAACTGTTTCCTTCTTTTATGGCCAACCAAAGTTTTAGAATAAGTTGAAAGATAGGCCCTGGGGTGTTTTTTGGAGTGCTGCATCACGTGAACGGCTAAGATTTTGGACTCACATCATGTGCTATGAGCCATAAAAAAGTGCTCACGAGTTTTAGTGAGAGAAGTGAGCATTCATATATCTCTCTCTCTCTTTATATATATATATATATATATATATATATATATATATATATATGTGTGTGTGTGTGTGTGTGTGTGTGTGTGTGTGCGCGTGTGGAAAAATTGCAGTAAGTTCCGAATCAGACTGTCATTGTTGGACGGTGAGGCCCATCCTGTGAACGGTTTGGATCGCCGATGATATCCTAGATCCAACAGCGATCGTCCCTACCTAGCTATTAATTGCAATAGGTTGATTGCATACAGTTCCACAAGGATCATGCTAACCGATGAATGGCTTGGATCACACTACGTGTCTCATGTTAGCACACATGCATAAAACCACTTCACCAAACTTCCCACGTGTGAACACTCCACGAAAAATTGAATAAATTAGAGAAGTGATAAATGCTTCTACCCATCCCCCAACCATATCTGTACCATCATCTATATGCAATGATACTTTATTTTCTTCCATTTCATCCCAAACTGTCTAAGTATGGTCATGTTGATAACAACCGAACATGTCTTATCTGCCCCTGAAAAGTACTGATGTTGGTGGGCTTGTCATGGCCCACTTTGTGATGAGAGAGTTTTAGGACTAGCCCAACCCCATCCATGAAATTCTATGTTAAATTCAGTTCAAGCCCAGCAACACAAATTCCTGATCATGGCCAAGTGGGGTCCACGCATCTTTGCACTTCTACAATTTGGTGATCAAGATTTGGGGCCTTTCTTCAAATGCATCATCATCGTAGATTCAGTTGGCTATTGATATCTGACCTTTGGGCCTTCCAAAATCCCATGATAACCGTTCGATTCATGATCTAGGAGATCCATTATGCCGATCTCCATCAAACGTCTCTTATCGGCTGCCGTTTTTATAAGAAAAAAATGGTGGGCCATCGCTAAGGTCTACAACGAATCCAACATGGGCCATAAAAAGCCCATTGGGCTTGGACCACAAATCAAAGTCATTCCATGAAAGATCAATCTCCCTTCTTTTCAACTACCTCTCCACCATCATTTATCTGGACATAGAAGTCAATGCACTTTAAAACATTTCTTAAATTCTCTCCAAACACAACCACCCACATGATATGTTCATCGTCTTTTAAGCTCACCTTAGGTGGGCTGATGAGCTTCACAATGGGATTGGAAGATATGGAGGCCGAAACGACATTGGTAGAAAAGGTCATAGTCGGCCCGGCTACACCGACCAAACGTTGGCATCTCTTCCTATCTAACATAGACCTCACACTCGTCACATATTTGGAGACAGTTACGTTCTTTGGGCCACCGCCGGCCCACCTTACATTTTCTGATGTGTTCCACAACTTACGTAGCTCACTTAGCCAGCTCCTTGTTCCCTATAACTTTGTGGCCGGACGGCTCGAACCCTCTAAGGAGAGTAGTCGGCTAGGGATCCACTGTAATGATGCAGGGATGGTCGTTGTCGCAGCGTCAACCACTAATGAGATGGGCCTGATGGGCAAGTTGCGGATTCCCAAGCCTGCTTACAAGGAGCTGATAAAGTTCTTGCAAGATGAAGGAGCGGAACTCCGAGATCAGCCCCTCATGTCTTTCCAGGTGAAAACTACTGTAATCTATACTAACATATGATTTTATTTTATTTTTCCTTTCCTAAAGAATTATCCAGCAGCGTTGATTGTAGATCAATGTGGGCCCCACCATGATGTGTCAGGAATCGATGTGTCAGGAATCCAATCCATCCATCGTGTGTGCCGGCTCAAGTTCACTTAGTAGGCCAAAAATCAGGCTGACCCAAAACTCTCGTTACCTACACGGGAGGGAAGAACAACATAAAAATCAATGCCTAAACCTCTTTAGTCCAGTTGGTGTGGCCCAGTTGAGTCTTAGAATGGCCTTATTTATCGTGTGTTCCTTCATCCATCGTCTGATGAATGGATTGGATGGCATATACATGTGTGGATGGCTCCTTCAAAAATCTGGGAGGGTTTTATTGGTTGGGCGTTCTCTCCCAACCGTTCCTTATGGTATGATCAACCTGAGTTGCTGATCAGGCTGCTTTTTGGGTCCATGGCCCAACATCGAAGGGTGCATCCGATCCATAACAAAGGTCAGACAAGACCATAGTTCTAAAGCCCTCGTGATTTGTACGTGGTATCCTAACCGTCCATGTACGCAAATGCACATGGGCATGCACATACATATGGGGAAAAGGTTATATGAGTTTGACCTTATGGGAAGCTCCCATGAGGTGAGGTCTACAGCCCCACTGTCACATGTGTTGGACATCACACCGTGCATTGGTGGTCCTCTCTAGGTGGTGGGATGTCCCAAAAATCAGCCATGTGTGGAGCTCGCAGGTAGGTCAAACCATTCAAAACCATGTGAAATCATGCCTATGGTGTGGCCCACCTAAGTCATGGATTAGCTTGATTTTTTGGCCCATGTCCACCATGGAAATGTGCATCTAATCAATGGTGTGGATGTTTGACATATATTATGGTGGGGCCTATGGAGCTCTCCCATGTGTTGATTTTTATATATGTATGTGTATACACATAAAAACATACAACCATAAATAGAGGCATGTGTCCAGTACAGGTGCGTGTATATGTGTGTGTTTGTGTTTGCGTGCGTGTGTGTGTGTTGGGGGGGGGGCGGGGGGGGGGGGGGATTGCCTTTGGCGGGCATAGAGATGCACCTATGACGGGGGTTGTGTGGGGCCCACAGAGATGTCCTTAAAAAATCCGCTCCGTCCATCTGTTTTGAAAGACCACAATCGAACGGGATTATAAAAACGAAGCAGATCCAAAACTCATATAGGCCATACCACACGAAATAATGGGGATTGAACACCTAGGGTGACAAAAGTTTTGTATCACGGTGATATTTGTTCCTACAGTTTATTTGAGTGGTAACAACCTTATGAACGGTTTGGATGGCATTTAAACATCATGGTCAGGTACAGGAAGGTTTCAACGGTGGACGTTTCTATTCCCACCATTTTGTTGGTGTGGCCCGCTTGAGTTTTGGATCTTACTGATTTTTAGAATCTTATCTTATTGTAGTCTTTCGAAACAGATGGATGTAATGGATTTTCTCACAGACATATCTATAGGCCCCACACAGCCCTGTAAATAGGTATATCTTCTTCTTTTTTCAGTTTTTGCTTACACCTACCTTTTGGGCCATGGATGAATTAGTACCTACGTTTCAACTTATTCTAAATCAGTACCTAAAGATTGTAGTATAAAGACATTTTACTACTTTGTTGACATTGAGGGACAAAGGAGTAATGTAGACATCCCTTTTGTCACAAAAGGACACATTTACCCTGCTTATATGCAATGATAAGTTTACCCTTCTATGATTTTCAGCCTTGGCTTTAATGAGTGCCCCACTTGTGGGCCCTACAATGATACCTACATGTGTTTTATCCATGTCATTCATTTATTTTGTCAAATCATTTTAGGCCAAGGCTCGAAAATCAGCATGATCCAAGCCTCAAGTGGAACACACCACAGGGAATGGTGGGGCCAGGTCGCTGCTCCCTTTTTTACAGTTGTTTGGTGGCCACTCGTGGGCCCCACCATATTGTATATGTTAGATCCAAGCAGTTCACATGTTTTTCTAAATTATTTTAGGCCATGGGTTTGAAAATGAAAAAGATTAAGATTTCAAGTGGGCCATACCAAAGAGAATAATTCTCACTGTTGAAACCTTCTTAGGCCCACTGTGATTTTTTATACTGTCTATTATGTCCAAACCAGATCTCCTTGGGTAGGCCATGAGCTGGCCAATTCAATGGGCGGACTGAATTTTCCATGTGGACCTATTTTCTTGGTAAATCACCAAAAAATAATAATATAAAAAATAAAAAACAGGGTCACTGGAATAGGCAGCGTCCAGAGGACGCCACTGCCCAGCGGCGTGAAGACGGATGCCCTTACTGGGCGTGATCTAGGGACCCACCATGATGTTTATGTTTTATCCACGTTGTCCATCCTTATTGCCCGATCATTTTAGGCTATGGGTCAAAATTTGAACCAGATCCAAATTGTAGGTGGGCCACCCCATAGAAAATAGTGGGATAGTGACATCCACCATTGAGACTTTCTTATGGCCCACCATGATGTTTATTTGCGGTCCAACTTAGGCAAGGTCACACGTGACCTGTACCCTGGCCATGTGTGGCCAAGATAAAGGGAAAATACAATTATTAGCTTGATCAAAGCTTCTTGGGGACCACATGTGTAGACCCATTGCATGGCAGCATGCCTCGGCTCACTGACCAACAGAGGCCCACCTTGAGGTATGTGGTTAATTCACACCATCCCTCCAGTTTTCAGATCATTTTAGGCCATGGGCCCGAGAACAAGGACAATCTAGATCTCAAGTAGACCTCTCTGCAGGAAACAGTGATGATAATGATGCCCATTGTTGAAATTATCCTACGACCCACCTTGATGTATATGTTTCATCTACACCGCCCACCCTTGTTTCTAGTTCGTTTTAGGACCTGGGGTAGATCTAAATCTCATGTGGATCACCACCACAGAAACAGTAAGGGGCAATGATGCCCACTGTTGAAGCCTTCCAAAGCCAATGCCCTTGCCACTCTCAGATTAAGAGTGAGAGAAGGAGAAGGTTTAGGAGGGGGACAAAGAGGGTTTGGGATAGAAAAGGGGAAATTGGGATTATTAAGGGGAGAGAGGGGTTAGACGAGTTGTATTGTAGTGGTTGTAAATCCGTGGGACCCATCTTGCTGATATGTAGTATATTCACACCATCTATCCATTTTCTATATTAAACTTAGGGGATGAACCTAAAAAATACAGCAGATCCAAATTGTCAATAGATCACGGTATACAAAACAGTGGTGATTAGCTCAATAAAGGTTTAAACGATGTACATTTGAGATCTTACTGTTCTTGAAGTGTGTCTCACTTGATTAAGGTTTTCCATTTATTAGAATATTTTGATGAATATAAATGGATAGACATAGTGGATTTGTCTAGGTCATCTCTGTGGGCCCCATATAGCTTCCGATCACAGCTAGATCACACATATGTCACTACAAGAAATTCCATTTTTACCGACGAATGATTTCGTCGGTAATCAGTAAAATTTCGTCGGGAAAGCTTTTTCCCGACGAAATTTTTCGCGGCTAACATCGTCGCAGAAAGGCCGTCGGTAAAGGTTTTTACCGACGAAATAATTTTTCGTAGGTAATAATTGACCCATTACCGACGAAATTATTCGTCGGCCAAACATATGAATTTTGTCGGGATTGAAAATGATACGTCGGTGAAAAAACTTTTACCGACGAAATAATGCGTAGGTAAAAACACGTTAAAACTTTTACCGACGAAATATTTCGTCGGTAAAAGCAAGGAAAAACTTTTTACCGACGAAATAATGCGTAGGTAAAAACATGATAAAACTTTTACCGACGGAATAATTCGTCGGTAAAAGCATGTAAGAACTTTTACCGACGAAATATTTCGTCGGTAAAAAGCTTTTACATACCTTTACCGACGAATTATTTCGTCGGTAAAAGTTTTTCCTGTCTCGGTTCCATTTGTTTTCAAAATTCAGGAAAATTCCTGATATACACCTGTAAAAAAATCTATACATTTTGAATCCTATTCACATCCACAAACATACAAATAAACAAAAACTACATCAATACACAAATAATCCATTCCACATCCACAAACAAACAATATTCATCCACACACAAATACATACAAGTTAAAAGTCGTATATTAAAAAAAATAATCAGGAAGATGAAGGCGGAGGTGGCGGAGGTGGCGGTGCATCGGCGCCAAGGCGTGCAGCGAGAGCCTGAAACATCTCCTGCATCCGTCGCTCATGCTCCTGCCGCAACTCCTCCATCCTCCTTTCCTGCTCCTCCCGTCGCCTCTCCTCCTCCTCCCTCTGCCTCTCCAGCTGCTCCCGAATCCCATCGACGACGACCCGTAGCTGCTGAACCTCTCTCTCTGCGATGTCAGCTCGGCGTTGAGCGCTCTCACCAGCTACGGATCGGCTGGAGCCAGCTCTAGTTTGTGCCATGAGCTTAGCACCATGGCCAAGCCCACGCACATATCCAGAACGGGTGCCAAGCACCTCGCTCAGGATTTCTGTCTCACTCTGCTGACTACCATCGGGAGTGGGCTGACTGCGTATGGTGTCCATCGCCGCCTGTAATGAAAAGATATGAAATTTCATAAAAAATGACATGAATGACATTATTATCAATCAATGCGCAATTAAATTTAACAAAGTAAATATTTTTACCCAATGCTCACTGGCTCTAGGATGAACCCAAGATCCCGTCGCCTGCCGACAGTGAGTCCCTCTGTAGAGGTCTACTGGTCCAGGCTCCTGGCCGGTGACGGAATCCCGCTGCGCAATCGAAAGGAAAAAAGACTTATAATAAATGCCAATCAAAATAATATATTAACTTAATAATCATCAATAATTTCTTACCATGTCATAACGATGTCGTACAAATGACTTTGAACCAGCTACGTGGTTCACTTGTAACTTTTCTCTGTTCGCAGAATTTATTCTGCTCCTCTTCTGAACACATTATACAAAATACATTTCTATTAATTGCGAAATTAATTGCGAATTTAATTGTTACCGTAAGATATCGTACATGTAAATATTACCTGAAAAGCCTCCGACGAAAATCTCTCGCAGAGTATCCGTCAGTCGTCTGTAGTAACATGTGGCGGTGCGGACTGTACGGCCTCATCGTGTGTCCTGCACCGCTTGTACCGCTGGTGCAACTCTCCGCGGTACTCCTTGAACCGCTCTCTAATCATGTCGTCGACGGCATGAGAAATGTAGGGAACATTCAAATCGAATTCAAATTTATCCTGTAGTTTCGTAAATAATAAATTAAGGCAATAAACTTATTAACAATAGGACTTAACCGTAAATGAACTTTCACAAAAGAAAATTTCAATTTACTAAACTTTACCTGAAGGCGCTGACGGATGAGCTGTCGCACATCATCTGTCACGTCAGTCCAACGGGGGTGGTGGCGGGGATCAGAGATCGGCATAGGACACCGACCTCAGACGTAAACAATCTGGCACTGTCCCCAACAGGTCTAAGGCAGTCCTGTGGGAACTCTACTGCCACCCTACCCTCACGCGTAAGTCGCTCTAAAACTAACCCACGCGTGGGTCCACGTCCTCGTCGGCTGGTAAAAGATGCGGCTGCGAAAAGATATATGTAAGTAACAATATAAACAGAAATCACTAAATAAATGTCTAGACTTACATGCAGTGCCCGGTGTATGCTGAACCGAAGGATCAGATGACTGTGATGCACCGTGCGACGTCGATGCTGTCTGCGTCGCATCACGGGTGGAAGGGGTAGATCCAGTGCGCGAACGACCTGATCTCCCACCTGGTGCCATGACTGAATATATCTGAAATACAAACTTATAAATTTAAACAATGTCAATGCAAGTTTATGAACATCATTGCAGAGTGAATTTGTGCTTATGCTTAGAGAAATGATAAAAATATGATTAGACCATTACACTATAATGCAAGCAGAATATAATAAAACCGTAAACAGAATATAATAAAACCGTAAACAGAATATAAAAGTTGAAAAATCCATTACACATTGTCATTCTATATTAAATACATATATCTCATTGTAATACAAATCAACTTCGGATCAACTATCCGAAATACTCCCTGCGTAAGTTATCGTACGCTGCAGATGTATATTCGATGCTGTATGAAGCACTCGACATTGTTACAGCCAACATGCCAGTCACAATAGGAGAAATCTGATCTCTCGGGACTCCATTCAGATGTGCAAGTGATAATGTCGCATTTTCCATACGAAGTTTTCCGCGCTTATATTCCTCAATCAGGTCCGGAATTTCTTTGAGATTGTATAATCTTTCATCTGAGTCATCGTCTTCCTCCCTACATTTCTCGACCAGACCGGGTATCTCTCTGGCCCTACCAGAAGAATATAGGGCCAGAAAGTCCATCCGCAACAGCTGATGAAGTATGCTGCGTGCTTCCGCTACGCTCCAGTTTGTGGAGGACATGATCAGAAAGTGACTTAACTGTAAATGTAGATTATCAACAAGTCAATTCAGGAAAAAATCATGACTTGTAAAACATATATACATGTAATAATCAAATTAATCGAATTGAAAAATTACATGTAAATCTTGTATACATTTAATAATCGTCGTCTGAATCATTATTGCTTAGGACTCTTTCTTCTTCACCATCACTATCGCTGATCAGAATTTCCTTTTCATCGTCTGCAACATTGTCATCGATGAAAGCGTTATCATCTCTAACAATGTCATTTATGATTGAGGCATCAACATGATCAGGTGGCACATCATCTCTATTTAATTGCACTACATCAATATCAACATTTGGATCATTCCCTCTATCCCAAGATGGCATGTCTTCTTGGTATGCTTGTTCAACTGACGACGTTCTATTACTCCCTTCATCGTTATCTTCAACGTCTACTTCGGGAACGTCAAATATGTTCCTGGGCTTTATTTTCTGCACCACGTGCCAAGAGCCGCCTAACTTGGTGTCAGCGAGGTAGAATACTTGTTCGGCTTGGCCGGCTATGATAAATGGGTCATCTTTAAACCACTTCCGAGATAAATTTACGCTCGTGAAGTAATTATCAGTCTGTATTTCCAACTTTTTATTTCCAATGTCCCACCAATCGCATTTAAATAAGTACACCCGCTTTCTAATACAATAACTCAGCTCAATAATATCCGTCAAAACGCCATAAAAATCAATTTCGACCTCCTCATGTGTTCCCTTCACAACCACACCACTATTTTGTGTGGTCCTATATTTCTCATGCTCCTTAGTGTGGAACCGAATCCCGTTTACAATACAACCTGTATATCTAGATACACGTCTATCAGGGCCACACGCCAGTGAGTAGAGCGCATCAGACGCATCTGCAGAGTTGCTAGCGCGTAACATCTTCATCTATCATCACATACAGAATATAAATGTACGTTTAGGCATTTAAAATTACGTGTAAATATTGTGCAATACAACAATATTGTAAGTGTGGTGAGATAGAAGGTAAATTAAGCTTACAAGTTTTGCAAACCATTCTGGAAACAAATCCTGATGCATTCGATCATAATTTGTAGGGTATTGGGACTTCATCTCCTCGATGTGTTCGCTATACACAATTGGTACGTTGTAAGCAAGAAATTTTGAGATTAAAACTGTCTGTAGATATACAATAATTATGTGCGAAGACTTACTCCAAGTACGACTCTATTTCTTCACAGTTATGCAACACATACCACCGCGCCTTCGCAAGATCCCGAGGGTCCATATCCTGAAACGTCGGCGATCCTAAAGGACGGACGTTATGTGCGAATACAGATATGAGTCCTTGTTCATGCTCCTGCCCTGCATCGGCATTACGATCTTCTCGGTTGAATCTAGTCTCTATGCCACGAAGATACATGGAGCAAAATGTCAGGCACTCATTATCAATGTACGCCTCAGCAATGGATCCCTCTGGACGTGCCTTATTCCTCACATATTGTTTTAATGTGTGAAGGTATCTGTACACAAAATCAATATGTTTAGGACATGAAAACATGGATATACGTACTTTATGGAATGGAAAAAAATTTATGATCATTGTTCTATCACCTTTCGATCGGATACATCCAACGATATTGTACTGGGCCTGCAAGCTTCGCTTCGTGCGGTAAGTGAATCGCTAGGTGTACCATGACATCGAAAAACGCAGGTGGAAAAATTCTTTTAAGTTTGCAAAGGATTACGACAATATCCTTCTCCAGTCGTTTAATAACCTCCACATTCAAAGATTTCGAACATAAATCCTTAAAGAATATCCCCAACTCAATCAGCGTAGCACTAACACCCTTGTTAAGGAATCCACGAATCGCAACCGGTAGTAGGCGTTGCAGAAGGATGTGACAGTCATGACTTTTCATTCCTGTTACCTTACAGTCCGTAATGTTTACGCGCCGAGAGATATTCGATGCATACCCGTCGGGAAATTTCACCTTGTTCAACCATTCACATACACGTTTTTTCTCTAGTTTTGTCAATGTATAGCAGGCTGCTGGTATAGTATATGACTTTTCATGTGGTTGCAAGTGCAACTCTTTCCTTAAACCCATTGCTTGTAGATCCAATCGAGCCTTAAAACTGTCTTTTGTTTTCTTCTCTATGTTCATCAATGTTCCAAAGACATTGTCACATATATTCTTCTCAATATGCATGACATCCAAGTTGTGTCGTAATTTCAGATGACTCCAATAAGGCAACTAAAAAAAATGCTCTTCTTCCTCCAGTTGTACTCCAATACTGTACGTTTTCTCTTCTTCAAGTGCGGTGCCTTACCAAATCTAACTTCTTCAATGTTTCTCAGCTGTTGTAACACATCTTCTGCAGATAGTTCTTTCGGTGGTGGCCTATGATCTTGTTTGCCATCAAAGATTACCGTCTTCCTGCGCCAACTATGATCCCTCGGAAGGAAGCGACGATGGCCCATATAACACGTTTTCTTACCATGCTTCAATGACAATGAACAAGTTTCAGTACTACATGTAGGACAAGCCAACTTTCCCTTCGTGCTCCACCCAGACAAATTTTCATATGCAGGGAAGTCATTTATTGTCCACAAGACCGCTGCATGCAATCGAAACATCTGTTCTGCAAAAGTGTCATACGTCTGGACACCTTGACTCCACAACTCGTTTAACTCATCTACTAACGGTCGGAGATACACATCAATGTCATTCCCCGGTGACTTGGGTCCAGAAATAAGCAACGACATCATAAAAAATGATTCATTCATACACAACCAAGGAGGTAAATTGTAGGGCATAAGTATCACTGGCCACATACTGTACGAGCTACTCATATTACCAAATGGATTAAAACCATCACTTGCAAGACCTAGCCGAACATTGCGAGAATCCTCTGCAAACCAGTCATATTGCTTATCAAAATGTTGCCAGGCTTCAGAGTCAGCGGGATGCCTCAATGTATTATCATCATGAACGCGTTTCTCCTTATGCCACCTCATATCTTCAGCCGTCTTGCTCGACGTAAACAATCTTTGTAATCTGGGTTTCAATGGAAAGTACCTTAACACCTTTTGTGGAATTTTCTTACGCTTAGCTTCGTCATATTTCCACCTAGACTCTCCACATTGTGGACACTCCTCAACATTTTCATGTTCTTTCCAATACAATACACAATCATTTATACATGCATGTATGAGGATGTAACCAAGGCCCAAGTCTCGCATTAACGATTTTGCCTCGTAATGAGACTTAGGCAATGTCTCACCTTCAGGTAATACTTCTTTCAACAAGCCCAGTAACATGTCGAACGATTTGTTACTCCAACGATTTATTGTCTTTAAATGAAGTAACCTTGTAAGAAAATTCAACTTGGAGAAGTTCCGACACCCCGGATAGAGTGGACGTTGCGCATCCCTCAACAACCTACTAAACTTTTCTGATTCGGCATCACCCATAGGAGGAATATCCTGGCTAATACTTGTCGCTGCAAAATCAGTATCCGCAATGGTTCCCCTTAACACATCCCCAATGATATCTTGCATATCGTCAACATCTTCATCCTCGTCATTACGCACAATTGGGTCAGCAAGGACTTCAGTGGCCTCAACTCTTTGGTGGAAGTCTTCACCATGATGAATCCACCAAGTGTAACCCTGGTCAATCCCAACTATGAACAAATCATCTTCCACTTTGTCAAATGTCTTGTGAATCATGTTCTTACATTTTCGGCATGGACACCTAATTCTATTACCTGAATCTGCCCGATCTCTTGCAAATTTCATGAACTCCTTAACACCTTCTTTATACTCTGGGCCAAACCGATTCTTAGCTTGCATCCAACTCTTATCCATATCTACAATGCAAAGATTAGAGTCAGGTTTAGTTTAGGTGACATGAGTTTAGGATTAGGTTTCGGGCATAAGTTGAGATTTTCGGGTTCGGGATCGGGTTTCGGGTTTGGTTTTCGTGTTTGGGTCTAGGTTTAGGCTAGGTGAATGGATTTAGGAATAGGTGTAGGTTTAGTTTAGGTGACATGAGTTTAGGATTAGGTTTCGGGGATAGGTTTAGATTTTTGGGTTCGGGATCGGGTTTCGGGTTTGGTTTTCGTGTTTGGGTCTAGGTTTAGGCTAGGTGAATGGATTTAGGAAAAGGTGTAGATTTAGTTTAGGTGACATGAGTTTAGGATTAGGTTTCGGGGATAGGTTTAGATTTTTGGGTTCGGGATCGAGTTTCGGGTTTGGTTTTCGTGTTTGGGTGTAGGTTTAGGCTAGGTGAATGGATTTAGGAATAGGTGTAGGTTTAGTTTAGGTGACATGAGTTTAGGATTAGGTTTCGGGGATAGGTTTAGATTTTTGGGTTCGGGATCGGATTTCGGGTTTGGTTTTCGTGTTTGGGTCTAGGTTTAGGCTAGGTGAATGGATTTAGGAATAGGTGTAGGTTTAGTTTAGGTGACATGAGTTTAGGATTAGGTTTAGGGCATAAGTTGAGATTTTCGGGTTCGGGATCGGGTTTCGGGTTTGGTTTTCGTGTTTGGGTCTAGGTTTAGGTTAGGTGATTTGAGATTAGGATTAGGTTTATGCATTGGTTTATAGTTTCGGGTTCGGGATCGGGTTTATGGTTAGGTTTTCGAGTTTGGGTCTAGGTTTAGAGTTATGGCCCGTTTGGCACCATGGATTCTAGGAGAAAAGAGGAGAAAGGAGGAGAAAGGAGGAGAAACTGGTTGCTTTATTCTGTTTGGCACCATGGATTTGATGAGAAGTGGATTTGAGAGGATTAAAATTTACACCGTCCATTCCTTCATGTTTGATTTCTCTCCAAATCTTGACTGCCAAACAGAAAATCTAGAATTGGTAAGAACTGGAATTGATGAGAATTCATATCATGAAATCCACTTCTCCTCAAATCCATGGTGCCAAACGGGCCATTAGATGAATTGAGTTTAGGTTTCGGTTTAGCCGTAGTTTATAGGTTTTAGTTTTAGGTTTATGGTTTCGGGTTTAGGGTGTAGGTCTTGGAGACTCAAGCAACTCAAGGATAGCTCCGACGCACATCCGGGTCTGCTCCACACAAAGCGGGCCTGTCCAAATGGCCAGGCCACCCATATTGTTGTCCATAGGAAATGGACAGCTTCCTCATGGTCATAACAGCGGTTCCCACCTTCCAGGGACCCCCGCTCAACACCCGGATAGCTCCGACGCACATCCGGGTCTGCTCCATTAATTTCGAGCTAATACATAAACACGGGCCTGTCCAAATGGCCAGGCCACCCATATTGCTGTCCATAGGAAATGGACAGCTTCATCATGGTCATAACAGCGGTTCCCACCTTCCAGGGACCCCCGCTCAACACCCGGATAGCTCCGACGCACATCCGGGTCTGCTCCATTAATTTCGAGCTAATACATAAACACGGGCATGTCCAAATGGCCAGGCCACCCATATTGCTGTCCATAGGAAATGAACAGCTTCATCATGGTCATAACAGCGGTTCCCCCCTTCCAGGGACCCCCGCTCAACACCCGGATAGCTCCGACGCACATCCGTGTCTGGTCCATCAATTTCGAGGTAATACATAAACACGGGCCTGTCCAAATGGCCAGGCCACCCATATTGTTGTCCATAGGAAATGGACAGCTTCATCATGGTCATAACAGCGGTTCCCACCTTCCAGGGACCCCCGCTCAACACCCGGATAGCTCCGACGCACATCCGGGTCTGCTCCATTAATTTCGAGCTAATACATAAACACGGGCATGTCCAAATGGCCAGGCCACCCATATTGCTGTCCATAGGAAATGAACAGCTTCATCATGGTCATAACAGCGGTTCCCCCCTTCCAGGGACCCCCGCTCAACACCCGGATAGCTCCGACGCACATCCGTGTCTGGTCCATCAATTTCGAGGTAATACATAAACACGGGCCTGTCCAAATGGCCAGGCCACCCATATTGTTGTCCATAGGAAATGGACAGCTTCATCATGGTCACAACAGCGGTTCCCACCTTCCAGGGACCCCCGCTCAACACCCGGATAGCTCCGACGCACATCCGGGTCTGCTCCATTAATTTTGAGCTAATACATAAACACGGGCCTGTCCAAATGGCCAGGCCACCCATATTGTTGTCCATAGGAACAGGACAGCTTCAGCATGGTCACAACAGCGGTTCCCACCTTCCAGGGACCCCCGCTCAACATCAACATCAATCAACTACTCTTAATCACAAGTATCATGTTCGTCATCTAATTTGCCACTAAATGATAATATAATAAAATCAGTCGCCCATCCAAGGATGGATAGATTGAAATGCTATCATTATTTCCATTTACATGCCCAAGCCTAAATTTCGACAGCATCTCCCCCTATCTCTCCAGATATATTTATCTTACATTTCATTTCCACGTCAACTATCCACACATTGTGTGGATTAAATTGACAATGGAATTAAACATAAGAAACACATCCAGAGAGAATAGGAGAGTTACTGCACGAAACTAATGACCCTACGCATGTAAATGACAAACAACGATAACATTCCAATCTATCCAACCTTGGACTGTCCAACAGGACAATTTGGCAGATTCTATACCTCCAAAACACACTTTATCTATGCCCGGCAATATAGAAATCTCCAAATGGGCTAACTGATTCTATTATACTACCATTTGTGGACAAAAAATAATTATTAATAATAAGCCAAATACATCCACAACATACATATCCACATAAATCAACCACGAATAGCTCCGACGCACATCCGGGTTTGCTCCATCAATTCTAGATACACAAGCACATGAAAATGGCAGAATCATCAACACCATGAATCAAGTTTAATCAAATACCTAATGACTATTTTGTGAACAAATAAGTATGGGCGGCCCACCATGGGAATCGGATTGCGTGCGGAGTGTAGAGTAAACTCAGTTGGGCCCACCTAGAATGTATGTGATTTATCTATTCCGTCCTTATGTTTTTCCACCTCATTTTAGTGGTTGAGCCCAAAATTTAAGCATATCCAACTCTCAAGTGGACCATGCCATGGGAAACAGTGGGAATAATGATTTCCACCATTCCCAGGCCCTACAGTGATCTTTATTTGTCATCTAACTTGTTCATAAGATCACATGGATATGGATGAGGGAAAACACAAATATCAGCTTCATCCAAAACTTCTGTGTCCTCCAAGAATTTTTCAATGATACACATTCAGTTCACATTTGTGGTGTGGTCCACTTTAGATTTTGATATGCTTCATTTTTGGGCACCATACCTAAAATTTTCTGCTAAGATGGATGGACGGAGTGGATAAAATACGTAAATCACTGTGGGCCCCACGAGCAGTGGACAGCGACGGTGGGCCCCACATTTATTGTATATCATGATTTTTATTAATTTGTAAATCACAAATTAAAATCCCTAATTAAGGAAGGAATTAGGTGATTTTAATTTTGAAATCCCTAATTAGGGGATTTTAATTTCAAAATCCCTAATTAGGGATTTACTAAATCAGTGGGCCCCACCAAATCGTGGACAGCTAAGGCGGACCCCACGCACATGCAATGGACAGCGATAGCGACGGTGGGACCCACATGCAATGGACAGCGACGGTGGGATCCACATGCAATGGACAGCAACGGTGGGACCCACATGCACTGGACAGAGATGGCGCATGGGACCCACATGGGCCCCACAATGAACAACGAGGAGAGAGAGAGAGAGAGAGAGAGAGAGAGAGGAAATGGAGGAAGAAGGAAGGGGGAGACGCTTACCGGCGGAGGCGGCGGCGTACGGTGGCTGGTGGAGGAGCGTGCTCACGCGGGTGGCGTCGGTGACGGCGTACGGCAGCGCGGCTGGGGGTCAGTGGTCGGGTGGCGGCCGGCGAAGGACGGCCGGTGGTCGGCAGTGAGGGATGGCCGCGAGAGAGAGAGAGAGAGAGAGAGAGAGAGAGAGAGAGATGGCGGCGAGAGAGAGAGAGAGAGAGAGAGAGAGAGAGAGACCGAATGAGAAAAGAGGGTGATCGGGTAAGTTAAAAAGACCACTTTTACCGACGAAAATTTTCGTCGGTAAAAGTTTTGTTTCGTCGGTAAAACTCCTTTTCAAAACTTTTACCGACGAACATTTTCGTCGGTAAAAGTCACCTCTTTTCTTGGCGGGAATCACAAATTGCACATTATTACCGACGAAAAGTTTCATCGGTAATAGTTTTCGCTTTTACCGACGGGAATTTTCGTCGGTAAAAGTAAAATTTGCTTTTTTCTTTTTTAGCGACAGGTATCTTCGTCGGCAATAAACTTTTTACCGACGAAATTATAATTTCGTCGGTAAAAGTGTATGGCGGCAATGAATTTGGTGGTGGAGGGAGATTTTTACCGACGATTTTTCCATTTCGTCGGGAAAAATGGTTTTTCCCAACGAAAATTATTTCGTCGGGAATACTTTCGTCGGTAAAAATCCGTTTTCTTGTAGTGTGTACTCGTCTATTTGCAACTAAAAGGAGGGATAATATTGTCTTTTTAGAAATACTGTATGACTTTGTATTATATATGTAGGGCAAATAGACGGTGAGTACGATTATGACTAACGTTTGCATTTCTCAGGTATTAATTTGGAATAAGTTTAAAAGTAGTTATTGATTCATCTATGGCCCAAAAGATAGGTGCCTGTACGGCAAAAACTTTTTTAAACACAAGTACTCGCACTCCACACACATTCATTGGGATTTCACCACAATGGGTACTCAAACCCATGACCTAAACTCTTGTGAGTCTAATAGACCCGACTATGATCCACCCCACAGCTAACCTTCAATCGGGTGTGAAATTGAACCCACCGATGGGATGGCCCTAACATAAGGATTGATATAATGCAAACATCAATTACATTTGATCATTGAGTGGACCGCACTTGTACTTTTCTATCTATCAATAGTTAGATTTTTTTTTTTGGCATTGACTTGATGAGCAGATAGGGCTAACTTTTGGCTGAGGTTATCCTCATGGTAGGGCCTAACATATTGGAAGGGCCAGACGTTGCATGAATTTATTTAGATGAACTGTAAGTTGTGGTCCAACGGGTTGGACTCGAAACCTTCTCTCTTGAAAGGTCTCAGGTCCAACCCTTTGGACCACGTGATATGATCCACTATCATAAATTATTTTGGATGAGCTGCTTATGATGGGTCCTACTCATGGCTTAGTGGTAGACTTACAAGAGTTTCAACCCCAAGGTCATGGGTTCGTGTACCCATTGTGGGATGTGTGGGTGTGATGGTGTTTGCATGAAAAAAAGCTGCTTATGCCACAAGTAACTTATCTTAGTTTCCACTTATTTTGCGGATTGTCACGACTCTATATCCCAGAGAGAGAGAGAGAGAGAGAGGTCCAACTAGTTGGACCATGCCATCACTTTGATGCGTGGTGACTAATTAAAGTCGGTACCAGTAATAAATGATAGGTAATAAATAATGAAATGGAAGGGCAAAAGGTTGGCGACTCAGGTAGGTCCCACAATATTGTTGATGTGAAATGAATCCACTAGGCGACTCACCCCATGTTAGGCCCAAGGCCCAAACATCAGTCCCATTTGTGATTTGGGTGGACCACTTGATTGGATAGAGTATACAGCAGGTGGACCACATGATTGGATCATGAGTATACAGGGCAAGTCTCACCCTCCAAACTATAAACCTTAGTGTAGCCTACCTTAATTATAGTTGGGCTTTAGTTTTGGGTTCAGGCCTATATTTTAGTGTAGCATGTAATCGTTGGAGTGGATTGCATATAATCACTATGGTGGGTCCTCTAAAAATTAAGAGCGGATCTCTTAACTATTTTCCTTGGTCTGGCCCACCTAAATCACATGCAGACTTATTTTTATATCCTAGGCCTAAGGTTGGATTATATATATCTGATGGTTGGAGTGGATCTCACATACACATCACAATAGATATGGTCCCTGTGAAAAACAAGGGTGTGGGCAAAATTCTCTTTCTAGGACTTGGAATGGGCAGCATAACACCAGCAAGAGGGTAGTAATAGGGTTGAAAGTTGAACCTGACCAACCCATGACTGACCTGACATTGGGTTAGGCTTGGGCAGGAAGTATTGAACCCGATCTCGAGCTTGGGCTATGAAAACACCAACCCGATGAAGTTTGGGTCAGACTTGGGTTGAGATCTCGAGTTGCCCGACCCAACCCGAACCCGATCTATATACAAGTTACTTATAATTTTATTATACTTTAGTTAAGTAAACTTATTTGTTTATATTACTTTAGTAAGTAAACTTATAATGTTTGAAATTTGATATGCTTGAATTTGAGCTTGAATGTTAAAGGAATAGTTATCCTATATTTTAGCTTATTTGTTTAGAAAAATGAAGTTATTTACAATAAGTAGCTACATATATAATTAATAAAGTCATAAGTATAAAAAATAAGATGTGTATTTAACATAAAAAGCTAATGTAATAATGAAAATAATATCATGTATCAATCCGACCGAGCCTAGTTGGGTTGAGAATTCTCAACCCAACCTCGGGTTGGGTTAAGGTTGAGGTACAGGAACCTTGGGTTGGGTTAGGGTTGATCACCAACCCAACCCGCCGGACTTTCAGCCCTAGGTAGTACGGTGTGCGGTTGGAAAACCTTGGTGGGTCCCACCATGATGCATGTGTTCTGTCTCCATCTACGCCATCTATCTATTTTCCAGCTAATTTCAGGGCATGAGCCCAAAAATGAGGCAGATTAAAATCTCAGGTGGACCCCACCACAGGAAAAAGTGGTGATTGAATGCCCACCATTAAGACTTTCGAGGGGCTACCAAAGTTTTGGATCAAGCTGGTAATTATGTTTTCGTAGAAAGAGAGGCACTCTCAATTCCATAGTTGGTAGTCTACCCAGTGTATTGCTTCCAACTTGTTAAGTGCTGGTGACATCCAATCCTCCTGATAGGTTGGCCCCACCATGAGAAACAATTCATACAACAATCAGCTGCATTCACTGAACCAGTATACCACACTTGTATTTTGTTATTGATTAATGTCTATACATTGTTTTCTATATTGTGGCCCACTTAATGATTGGATAGGGCTGATTTTTGCACTAGGTGATCCTCATGGTGGGCCCAACCTACTAGGAGGATTGGATGTCACAAATACTTAACAGGTTGGAAGCAATCCACTGGGTGGTGTGTGTGTATATGTGTGTATGTGTGTGGGGAAATGGTACTATGAGGTCGGCCTCATGGGAACTTCCCATGAGGTCAAGCTGTGTGGGCCCCACCGTGATGTGTTTAGAACATCTACTCCATCAGTTAGATGCACCATTCAATGGTGGGCCACGAGATAAAAAAAAATTCAGGTTAATCCATTGCTTATGTGGGCCACATCACAGACAACAGTTGGGAGGGGTTATTCCCCCATTAAAACCTTCATGATCTTTGATTGGGCCCACCGAGATGTAGTTCACAAATCCAGCTCATCCATTATGTGTGTTCCACTTGTACGAGGGGTCATACCAGGTTTCAGGCACATGGAAAACTCATGTGGCCCCACCAAGTGATTTTAGATATTTAAGGCATGTCTTCACATGATTTTAGATGGTATAGCCCACCTGAGTTACCTATACGGCTGATTTTTGGGGTATCCTATAAAGTAAAGGGGACCCATCAAATGCAAGGAGTAGATGTTCTAAACACACACACACATATATATATATATATATATATATATATATATATATATATATATATATATATATATATATATATATATATATATATATGGGGAAAAGGTACTATGCGGTCGTCCTCATGGGAAGTTCCCATGAGGTCGAGCTGTGTGGGCCCCACTGTAATGTGTGATGGGCATCCACACCATGCATTTTGTGGGTCCCTTGTTGATTATTGGATATGCCAAAAATCATATGTATCTAGAACTCGCATGGGCCTGTAGATGGTATGGGCCACCTAAGCTCAACCTCGTGAGAATTACCATTTCCATATATATATGTGTGTGTGTGTGTGTGTGTGAGAGAGAGAGAGAAATGCGCACACGCAACTAGTTGTACGTCCAACTAATTGGCACGTGGGGGCCACTATGGTGTTTGTATGATATTTTGTCCGTACAGAAAGTTGTCTCACTATAAAAATAGGATGCACCAAAAATCATGACGATCCAACCATGAAACTGTGATGCTCCATGTGAATGTGGAGTTTATAGGTGTTGTTTCATGGTTTCCTATGGTGTACCCCACCTAACAGTTTGATTGACCTGATTTTTGGGTCATCTCATTTTCTTGATTGCATAATCTCAATGGACAGACAAGATATTGTATAAATACCATAGTGGGCCCCAAATGACGTACAATTAGTTGCGCATGAGCATTACTCTATATATACAACAGTTAGACGTACAACGTGTTGGGCTCACCTGATGAATGTGATGCATACATATACACAACAGGGTTGACCCCACGTACCATCTGGAAGTTTCTATGATCGGCACCCCTTTCCATACTATCCCCTACTGTTTCCTTTGCTGTTGCCGATCTAAGTTAATGGATTAGGTTGGATTCTGGGATCTAGAGGACCATCTAAAGGACGGGTTGGATGGCGCGCACTCACACATCACAGTGCCCCCCACACAGTACAAACTTATGGCAATCACCACACGTTTGAACGTAAGTGTTCACTCCCCATTCTTGAATGTACACACATCAGCTCAAACTTTTTCACATTCGCGTTGTACCATCATCTTCTGATGCACTTAAGCCCACATGTGGGTAGAGCCCTACCCATCCATAGTAAAAAAAACACATACACATATGGCACACGTGTCTGAGATCTGAGTTCTCTGATCGCCATTAGGGCTGTAAATGGGTCAGCTTCTCCGTTGGGGTACCCAGACCCGAATGCTAAATGATACGGGTCTGGGTCCAAGAACATACCCAAATGCTAAATGGGTTTGGATCTCATTTCCTTTAGGCCTGACCCGAGCCCATTTAGTAAATGGGCGGGTTTGGTCTATGTTGTAAGAGACCCATCTATGCCCGAACTGTCCAAACCCGATTTTAAACCTGTTGAAAATGCTTGCATACCAGATTTAGACCCAGACCCAGTAGACCTGACCCATTTATAAATGAGTCTGAGTGAATCTTCCTCTACTAGACCCAGTCTGATGGGGTGACTTAGACCCAACCTAGACCCATCGATTTAGTAAAAGGGTTTCTAGTCTAAAATTTAGACCCAGACCCATTTAGTAAATGTGCGGGTCTGGTTTTGACTAAACCCGGCCATTTACAGCCCTAGTCACGATACTATTTCAAAATCCTAGCCCCAAATACTGCCCTTACATTTCTCGCACCTAAAAAAATAATAGCCAAGACCTCTCTCTCTCTCTGGCTATAGGTGGGAGGAACATGAATTAGATCCACACCGTTAATCAGGTGACCCTCCACATATTCACCATGGATCCTAAAAATCAGTCCAAATCCAAGACTTGGGTGGGCAACACCACGGAACGGTGTAAAATCATGCCTAAGACCTTTAAATTCACGTGGTGTGGCCCCCAACTGAGTCTTGGAATGTTCTGATTTCAGGGCGTCCCTTCATTGTTACTGGGCGCATGAATGGATAAGATGGCATATATAAACGAAAGCGGACCCCACACAATTTGGACGATCTTAAAGTTGGTCGTCCACATCTCACCCGTTTCCCGTGGTTTCCCCCTCCCGAGTTTTGAATTGGCCGATTTTCAGGCTCGGTCCAAATACAGGGTGGCCCACCTAATGGACGGAGTGGATCTCATCCATGTGAAGTCATTTCATCCTAGTCAGCGAAAGTCACCCCACCTTAAGATGCAAGTAGGCCTGGCAACGGGTTGTGTTTAACCATGTGTTGTGTCATGTTTATGTTGTGTCAAAAATTTGCTCACCCAAACTTGGCCAATAACTAATGGGTTGAAATCTAGAAACCCAAACCCATTCGTTAATTTAATGGGTTACTCGTAACCCGACCTGTTTAACATGTTAGGCTAATCTACTCATCAGATGGCCACACCGTTGATGAGGACAATTGACAATCTGACCCAACATACAACTGTGGTCCACTTAGTGGGCCCATTCTATCACAAAAAACAATAAGATTCACCAGTGAGATGAGAAGGAATCACCTATACATTGCAATATTACATATGATGGAGTGTCAAGGTTCATAGGTGGGCCATGGTTTGGTGATCTAGACCATTATGTTAACGGGTTAAACGGATTCGCGGGTGAAACAGTGACCCGACCCGTTATGTTAACGGGCCTCAATGGGTCAACCCGATAGTGACCCGACACAATAAGGCTGAACACTGATTTTTTCGGGAGCGGATTAGGTGAGACCCTGGCCTCACCTAAGACGGTGCGGCCCTTACCGTGGGGTTACCGTGGGGCCCACCTTGATGTATGTATTATGTATCCACTCCGTCCATCCATTTTTTCAGATCATTTTAGGGGATTATACCAGAAAGGAAACAGATCCAATCATCAGGGGGACCATAACATAAGAAACAGTGGTGATTGACCATCCTACCATTAAAAACTTATTAGGACGTACCTTCACGTTTCCATAGTATTTATTTACCATCCAATCTGTTGATAAGGTCACATGATCCGGAATTAAGGGGAAAAAACAAATGTCAGCTTCATCCAAAACTTTTGTGGGCCATTAATGGTCAATAATCACTATTTTCTATTTTATGGTCCACCTGATGATTGGATCTGCTTCCTTTCTGGTATAATCACCTAAAATGATCTGAAAAAATGGATGGACGGCGTAGATACATAATACATACATCAAGGTGTGCCCCACAGTAACCCACGGTAAGGGCCGCACCGTCTTGGGTGAGGCCGGGGTCTCACCTAATCCGCTCTCGATTTTTTCATGCGGGTTTACGGGTCAGCCCACGGACACTTTGTGCATTTAAAGAAATTTCAAATCCGAATTTGAAGCGGGAAACTAACGGTCAGGTTCCTTGATGCAGCTGACCCGGTTCCAATGTGGAGGTATTGCACTTGCATCTCGAACCAACCACTGCCTCTTCGACGGCGTGGCTAGCCAAGAATTCCAAGCCAACCTGGCTGCGTTCACTCGTGGCGAAGGTCTCATTGTCACACCAACCCTGATCGGACGGTCTTCAGTGCGCGGGCTCCACCGAAAATCACCCACAGCCACTTCGAGTATTCCAAGCTCATTCACTTGGATTCCATATTTTCTGCTCCTGGCATGTGTAGTCATGCCGTCAATCAATCCTGGCCCGACACAACCTGTGTAGTCTACATGTCGCCGGAGAGAATTGCCCGCTTGAAGACCGAAGCCCTCAAGGACAGCCCACTAATGAATTGCACCACATTCAGTGTCCTTGCAGCAAAGATATGGAAGGCAAGAACCATTGCGATAGGGTTGCCTGATGACCGGACTTCGACCATGTTGTTCCCTGTGGATGTGCGCAAAAGGGTGGGCCCACCCATGCCACATGGGTTCGCAGGCAATGCAGTCGTGCCAGGGTTTGCGCGTGCGAGCACGCACGAGCTGAAGACGAGCAGGCCTTCCTTTCTTATGGGGAAAATTCAAGAGGGGCTAGAAAGGTTGGATGATGAGTATGTGAAATCAGGTATTGATTGGCTTGAAGTGCACAAAGGGGTGCCTTGTACGGTTGATAGCTTCTCAGTGGTGGCTTGGTGGAAGCTTGGATTGGAGAAGTCCCACTTTGGGTGGGGCCCAGTTAGATGCATTACCCCAGTTGAAATGAAGCCAGGCCTGGTCTTTCTCTTGCAAGGGGAGAAAGATGAGGGAGGGATTAATGTGTGCTTGGAACTGCCTTCTGATCATATGAAGGAATTTTACAAGCTAATGATGGAAGATTGATATAAGGTTATGGCTTTCAATGTATGGTACAACAGTATTATATATGGTCTGTAAAATCTATTAAAGCACATGTGATGATCAGAGCAATATCAATATGATGGGCCCACCTAATTGACATGTCCATCTTGTTCTAGACCGGTTGGTTTTCTAATGCAAAATTGTTAAGGTTACGTTTGGATGGACAAGTGAATTGAATTGTGAACGTTCTGTTTTGAGTCCGTTTGGGTGGAGGCAGAACACCAAGGTATTAATCCTGCCCTACTATTTACTGCAATCAGATAATATTTAGGGTCTACCCTAAGAGCTTTGCTAGATACATTGAAACTTTAGACTTAATTTGGAACTGGGGTTCATCTTTAATTTTCAGTGATCCAAACCGTTCCCATGTTGGGTCTCACCTTGAATGGGGGATATCTAAGAATTAAAACTCTTGGATTGGAATATTGCAACCCTTTGATCATTTGACTCTTTTCCTTTGAATATGGACAGCCTCCTTAACAATATTCTGCCAACCAAAGGGTCAAAATCCAATCCAATAGTTTTTTGGTATATCCACATTCCGAGGTGTGGCCCATCTCATAAATGATTTGGGTCATTGAAGAGGACAGCAATTCAACTGCTAAAGTCCCGATCTATCATATCGCAATGTATTGAGATGAAGTCTAGCAAATCTCCTACCGTAAATATCAGGATATCTTGATCTTAGGGAGGAGTTTTCCAGGAATGCCACAATAATGCTCTGTTGGACGAAAAGATTATGGAATACTGCAGTATTCTCCAATCCAAAACAGCCCTCAAGAAGAAATGACACATTTCAATGATTCTTTTGGTGGAAGTAGCAGCTCCAGGGTGTTTTTAGGAAATAAGTAATTGCAATTTGATGCCAATTTGCAGGAATGCTAAGGGAGGAAGCTACAATGGGGAATTATATGATGTGTGGCCTCCACTTTTGTGCAGTATACACTTGGTTTCACTTTGACAAGCGGGCCCATGGTTATCCAGACCATTAGTCTGTTCCATCTGCAGTGGATGTTCAACACCTCAAGAATCTCCTTGCAAGGAAATCTTGGACTTTCGATTTATGGCCTACACATTGATGGTTAAGAAGAGTAACAGTTCACATTCAAATGTAAGAGGTCCTACAGTAGTTGGGGACCTAATTCAGGAGGTTTTTGGGGGCATTCTTCCGAAGCATGCATGCAAGTCATTGCTCGGGTATTTAAGCATTATTATTGAATTTGGCCTTGAAATAAGTCTTTAGGTGGGCCTTGGATTTGGCAGATGTTCGCCAAATCTTAAGAGATGGAAATTTGAGTTGCGATTGTAGGAAATTGTATGTGGTGGGATAGCATTGATCCTGAAATCCCCTGATCATTTAAACCTGTTAAACAGCTCTATGGTGCTCTATAAAGAATCCGGATCCTCTACTTAACTGGGCAGAGAAATCTGCTTTTGACCTCTCTAATTGGCCAGCTCAACTTGATAATGTCAGAGTTGCTGAGCTATGACACTGTCAAGCTGAGCTAGCCACCATAAGAGAGGCAGTAACAAGATTCTTACTTATTTAGAGCGGAGGATCTAAACCTCTCTATAAGTGATTCAGGTGGAATACACGATTGGAAAAAGGTGTTGGGCGAATGCAACACACACATCTTTCAAAATATCACTCCCGGTGTGGCCCACTTGAATCACTAATTATCTTAATTCTTTGGTTTGAAGGCTAAAATTTTGAATTACACTTAATGGTCAAGTGGATTTCACATCATTATCATAGTGGGCCATGTAGAAATTCAACCCTGCATGTCCCTATGTTTTCTTTGGTGTTGCATATCTCAATTACAGGTCAGCCTTAGTGTTTGAAAGTATGCCTAGCGTGTGATTACACATCTAATCGTTGGAGTGGATTTTGCATGGCGGCCCCATAAGTCAACAGGTGTCTTCTTAGACCCGGATTGCCTCTGGTATGGAAAATGATATTTGGGCCCATCATTGAATGGATTAACCTGTTTTCTTCTTTAGCCGTCTATTTCTTGGCCACCTATGGAATGGTTAAGGTCGTTACAATCCACTAATCATTTGGTGCAAGGGTCATCCACGGTGAGGAACATCATTTCAATTGTTTGGATTCCTGAAAAATGAGCCATAGCATTCTGATCAATGATTTTCTAAAATTAAAATGAGTGATGATCACCTACAACCAATTGAAGCTTAGCATACAAACCCATCCATGTGCTAACGTCTCAAGTGTGCAGCGCATCTCAGCCATGAGAAATGTTGGCCTCATCATTAAAAAAAAAGTCATACAATCTACAGGCAAACCACCCTGTACAGAAAAAAAGGGACGATTTAGATCAGATCGACCAACATTTTCATCCGGCGTATAAATGCAGCCCCACCTCATAATCGTACTGGCCTGATGTAACCGGTGCACCCGACATCTTGCATGGCACAGATGCCGCGTACACATTAGCATATATGTTTAGAAGAAAATTCAACAGTGATAATTTCCTTACCCACCTTTTTCTTTAGTGCGGCCCACTTGAGTCTTGAATCCGGCTCATTTTTTGTCTCACGTCCTAAAATGATCTCACATAGAAGATAGATGGGGTGGATTTCTTACAAACATCACGGTGGGGCCCACCTAGGTTTCCCACAGTAAATTCCTACCACAGGCTTCCCAAAAAAATCTGCATTCATTTGCTTGCCATTCGGAGAGACTTTCTCGTATGCGGATAAGCCTTGGGAAGGAAGTTCCTGCGCTGGTAACCTAAGTAGGGCCCACCTTGATGGTTTTGAAAAATCCACCCCGTCCATCCGCTTTGGGAGATCATTTTAGAGTATTTTACTAAAAATGAACTAGATCCAACACTCAAGTGGGCCACACTAAATGAAAATGTGAGTAGGAAAATTATTATCGTTGAAACCTCCCTGGACTCTAGGGTGATGTTTATATGCCATCAATACCGTTCGTAACGTCATTCCTACCGGGATGAACTGAAAACACAAATATTAGCCTGATTTAAACCTTCTATGGCCCCACGAATATTTGAATTGGGTCATCCAATCCTCACATTTTCAGCTCACTTAAGTCTTGGATCCGGTTCATTTTTGGTATAATGTCCTAAAATGATCTCGCAAGCAGATGGACGGAATGGATTTCTCAAAAAAAATCACGGTGGACCCTACCTAGGTTCCCAGTACAGGAACTCAGGAACTCCCTGCGCAATCAGCGTCCTCGTGTACATGGGAACCAATAATGAGGCTGGTCCAATCACCAGATGGGCCACATCGTACAATGAAAACTGACACGGTAGAAATTTAGCAACAGTCTCGCTTAAATAGAGAGTAGTGGATTAATTAGGTGTTACGTTGAGGTGTTACCTTATCATGTGGGGCCATTTTGATGAATTTGTGGTATATCCATGATCCATCCCGTTTATCTGATTTTTCAACTCATTTTAAATGCTCTACCAAAACTTAAGAAGATAATCTCAAGTGGACCACACCATTGAAAATAGTGGTGGATGACTATTAAAAAAAAAATTGTGGGCCATAAAAGTTTTGGAACAAGACGATATTTGCATTTTCCCTTCATTGACCTTATCAACGGGTTGGATGGAAAATAAACATTAGGTTGGGCCCTAGGTAGTTTTTAATGGTGACCGTCTAGTCAAAACTGCTTCCTGTGGTGTGGTCCACCTGAGGTTTAGATACGCTTAATTTTTTAGAATCTGTCCTAAAATGGGCTGGAAAAACGGATGAATGTATAAGAAAAATCATCAAGATGTACCCCACGGTAAGGGTAACACTAGCTAGGGTGTTACTGCTAAAGCCTTCCGCATGAATTTACAGAGACGGGAAGCTGGGTGGGGCCCACAGTGATGTTTGTAGGAAATCCACTCCGTAATTTTTACAGATCATGTTAGGACATAGCCTACGGTTATCCAGACCATTAGTCCATTCTATCTTAAGTGGATGGGCAATGGCCTCAAGAATCTCCTTTGTAGTAAAATCTTGAACTTTTGAATAAGCCTTGGGATGGATAAAGAAAATTTTTGCTACAGCCACGCCTTAGCTACACTGGGTATAGCAATCAGATCCCACCATGATGTATGTGTTATATCCATACCGTCCATCCATTTGGCGAGATCATTTTAGGGAATAACACCAAAAATGAGGCAGATCCAACGCTCAAGGAGACCCATAACAGAAAATGGTAGAGATTGAACACCAACCATTAAAAACTTCTTGGGTTACTTGAGCTTTGGATCTGCCTCATTTTATGTATCATGCCTTAAAATATTGATCTCACCAAATGGATGGACGGTGTGGATACAATACATACATCATGGTGGGGTCATTGCTACACCCGGTGTAGTTAGTGTAGCTAACTCGTCGGGTGTAGCAAAAATTTGCTCGGATTGATGGTTAAGGAGAGAAATACAACAACTGTACATATTCAAATGTTAAAGCTCCTATGGATTCCAAAGCGTGCAAGTCATTGCCTGGGTATTTCAGAATTTTATTGAATTTGGCCGCAAGATAAGTCTTTAGGTAATCCCAAATATTTAAATGAGAACCAGCTTTAAACAAGGATTGACATAATCAAACCTAAATATAAAAAATAAAAAAAATAAAAAAATAAAAAAAAAAGAAGAAAAAGAAATTCTTGTCCAACGGAACCAAATCAACTATACTTTTTTAGCATTGCATTTTGATGATTAAACTCTTCCCCTATATAGGATAAATATAAGTGTTAAAAAAAACCCTAGCTAATGTGATGAGTCAACATCTATACACCTCCGAAGTATTGCGTTGGCCAGTAATCTTGCCCGCATGTGCAATCTCCATCCTCGAAATGATGGAACCACTCCATGTCTCTCAACACAATCTCCCTCTCACGCATCTCACTTACTTTGTTTCATCAATGAATGGCAATCTCCACACACTCTCAAATCCTTCACTATCCTAATAACTGCCGGACTCGAAGTGCTGATCAGTCCGAACGCGAGCGCCAGCATCTCGCTGTGAATTCCCAGTTGTTGTAGGCAAATATAGTCTATCGAGAAGTGCAGGATCGCGGTCATAATGAATGCGAGCAGTCAAGCTCGTGCTCGCCAGAGGGGGTCGCATCTTCCGATGCGAGCAGCTCGGCTCGTGCTCGCCAGAGAGGGTCGCATCTTCCGAATGCGAGCAGCTCGGCTCGTGCTCGCCAGAGGGGGTCGCATCTTCCGAATGCGAGCAGATCGGCTCGTGCTCGCCAGAGGAGGTCGCATCTCCCGGATGCGAGCAGCTCTGCTCGGGCTCGTCAGAAGGGGTCGCATCTCACGAATGCGAGCATCCCTGACACAAGCAGCTCCCGACATCAGAATAGTCCTGAGTCTTCGTTTTTGGTTTGGATGGTCCTCATACTTCCAGCATCCGGTTCCCATCGAGTGGCTTGTTTAATCCCTCTGCGATACCAAGCAGAGTTACATCCAGCGCGGCGGTCTTCACCCTTTCGGCGTCCCCTTCCTTTTCGGGGATTGCTATCAAGAAACGTGATTGCCGGAAGAAGTTATTGGGTTAGATCTTGCCTCTAAGGATAAGGATCTTGTCCCACTAAATCAGCGAGATTTCGGTATCGTACGCGACATCAGCGGGATTTCGATATCTTACGTAACAAATTGGGTTGCTTCAGATCTATATAAAGGGGTGACTCCATTAAGAGAAAGGTACGTACTAATCACTCAAGCTGGGTCCCGTTTTGCTTGGCTTCTCTTCTGTGGCCTAACTTAAGCGTCGGAGGGCTAACGGCTGGTCCCCAGCCACCCTTATTCGCTGTCTTATTTCAGGTCTGGTGGTGGAAATCTCTCCTGGAGCGAAGGAGAAAAGCCGAAGGATCTCATTACAAAATCTGACATTAACAGTTTGGCGCCGTCTGTGGGAACGACTTGATCATCAAAATCAATCGTGTTAACCACCGATCAAAATCCTTCGGTGATGCCTCCTAAAAAGACTGTTCATCCTTCAACTTCAAGGCAGGCACCACCTCCGCCCGGTGAGACGGAATCCGCACCTGCCCTCCCACCTGTTCCGACGGATATCCCTCAAGAAGCCCCAAATATGCCATCAACAAATCCATTATTGGGGGCTTCTGGAAATCAGGATGATGTCCTACGATTCCTCGGGAACACTCTCCTAACTTTAAACGCTGGAGTTCAGGCACTGTCAAATCGGCTTGATCAGCACTTCCCTGAACCGCAAAGACAACCCTCCGAAGGGTTACCACCGCCACCCATACCAGTTGCCTCCAGACATTCTGTGGATGAACCACAGGTCCCACCACTCGGCGGCCATCCCCCTGTGCCGTCTCCACATTCTATACATTCCAGTTCGTCTCGACAACCTCCACCGCAAGGCTCCACTGCCGAAACGTCTAGCTATACCTTGCCATGGGAAGGAGATCTCAAAAGAATCCAAGACCGTTTTGATGTCATGGAGCAGAGATACCAGGCAAATCGACCGTCTGCTGTCATGGCGGCAATACATCAATCTGAATCTCCCTTCACAAGCAAGGTCATGGAGGCCCCGTTGCCCAGAAAGTATCGAACGCCTGTTATCGCTCCGTACACAGGTATTGGCGATCCTCTAGAACACCTGGAAACATATAGGTCCCTCATGGAGTTGGAGGGACATGGTTCAGAAATCATGTGTAGGGCTTTTCCCCTTACGTTGAAGGAAGCGGCTCGTACGTGGTTTCGGGGGTTAAAGCCTCTTTCCATCAGTTCTTTTTCCCAATTATCGGAGATATTTCTTTCTCAATTCATGGGAAGTATTCGCATTAAAAAGCCAGCCTCCCATCTGATGAATCTAAAACAGCAACATGGAGAGACAATAAAAGAGTTCACAGTAAGGTTCACTGCCGAAGCCGTTCAAACCGAGAGTTACACTGAAGAAAAGGGTCTCACAGCCCTCATCGCTGGAATAACGAGCGAGAAATTCAGGTTTGCCTTAGATAAAAGCCCGCCGAAAACTATGGCGGAATTCCAAGCCAAAGCTCAGAAATATATCAATGCGGAAGAAGTCGCTTTGACACGCCATGGAGTACAAAGTAAGAAACGCAAGCCAGAAGGAACTTCTTCTACAGATAAGAAATACCGTCGTGATCAACGTGATCGTTCTCCCAGGAAGCCTTACTCTGGTAAATATCATAATTACACTCCTCTTAATCGATCCCCTGAAAAGGTTCTAATGGAGATTAAACAAAAGCCGTATGTGAAGTGGCCCGCAAAGATCAAATCCGATCCCGAGAAGAGGGATAAGAGCAAGTTCTGTTACTTTCACAAAGATCACGGGCATAGGACTCAGGACTGTATCTCTCTACGAGACCATATCGAAGCACTTATCCGAAAAGGCCATCTCCAGGATTATGTTGCTCGTAAAAATCGGTCACCAGAAAGGGCGAAAACCTCATCTCGCCAAAAGGAACCGTCTCAAACCGACCAAGAGGATGCTGAGCCCACAGGAGAAATTCGCACTATCGTCGGGGGTCCAGCTTGCGGGGGTGACTCTCAAGCTTCAAGAAAGGCATACGCCCGAAAAGCGTCCAAAGAACCCCAGCAGATCTATTGGCTGGAACAAACGTCCAACTCTTCGAAAGCTAACCATCCCCCAATTTCTTTCACCCTCGAAGATGCAGCGGGAATTCATTTCCCTCATGAAGATTCCATTGTAGTCACACTAAAGGTATCAAATTATCTGACTCATCGAATTATGGTGGATACAGGTAGCTCGGCCGATATTCTGTATTTGGAGGCTTTCGACAAAATGGCACTAGCCAGAAACCTCCTCAAGCCAGTATCGACCCCTCTTGTCGGCTTTGGAGGAGAAGTGGTGACACCAGAAGGAAGCATCGATCTCCCAGTCACCTTTGGGGAGAGTCCAGCGAAGACCACCGTCTTCGTAAACTTCCTCGTCGTGGATCGAAAATCAGCGTATAACGCTATCTTGGGGAGACCGTCACTAATTAAGGTTGGAGCGGCCTTGCACCCTTCATATTTATGCGTTAAATTTCCGACACCAAATGGCATAGGGGTCGTGCGAGGAAGTCAGCAGGAGGCACGGTCCTGTTACCAGATAGCCCTCCGAGATCGAAAGAAGGCTCAAGCGACGCCCATCCTGCAAATAACTCAAGGATCGCCCGGTGATCCCTCGACCACCTCGTTGGATCCGAGAGAGAATGCTCTAAAGTCGGGAACTCCAGGGGAGGAAACAGTGGCGATCCACCTGACCGAAGACGATCCATCTAAAATCGTGTGCATCGGGTCCTCCTTGACCACTATCCATCGTGAAAATTTGATCAGTTTTCTCACCGAATACAAGGATGTGTTTGCTTGGTCTCATAAAGATATGCCAGGCATCGATCCTAATGTCATTGCACATCGTCTCAACATTGACCCGAAGCATAAACCCGTACATCAGCGTCGACGTGCCTTTACTGCAGAAAGACAAATGGCAATCAAAACTGAAGTTGAAAAGCTACTCGCGGCTAATTTCATAAAGGAAGTTGACTACCCAGAGTGGGTCGCAAACGTAGTTCTCGTCCGGAAAGCTAATGGCAAATGGAGGATGTGTGTCGACTATTCAGATTTGAACAAAGCGTGCCCCAAAGATAGCTTTCCGACACCGCGGATCGACCAGCTGGTCGACTCGACAGCTGGACATGCTCTCCTCAGCTTTATGGATGCTTATTCTGGTTACAACCAGATTATGATGCATCCACCTGATAGCCAGCATACTGCCTTCATCACAGATCGAGGACTATATTGCTACCAGGTAATGCCGTTTGGTCTTAAAAATGCAGGGGCCACCTATCAACGTCTTGTCAACAAAATGTTCGCTGCTCAAATCGGTAGGAATATGGAAGTTTATGTCGACGATATGCTCGTGAAAAGCATCGTCGAAGATAACCACATTTCAGATCTTCGTGAAGCTTTTGATCTGATGAGGAAGTATCAAATGAAGTTAAATCCAGAAAAATGCGCGTTTGGAGTGTCTGCAGGGAAATTTCTTGGGTTCATGGTTGGCCAGCGTGGAATTGAGGCAAATCCTGAAAAAATTAAAGCATTGATAGAGATGAAATCCCCTGTTACTCTGAAGGACGTTCAGCGTCTGGCAGGTCGCATCGCATCATTGAATAGATTCATCTCGCGAGCATCTGACAAGTGTTTGCCCTTCTTCAAACTCCTTCGTGCAACGGCCAAATCTGATTGGAAGTGGACACCTCAGTGTGAAGAAGCTTTCCAGCAACTGAAGCAATACATGAGCACTCCTCCCATTTTATCTAAACCTGTAGCTCATGAGCAACTCATTCTTTATTTATCTGTGTCTTCCACGGCTGTTAGCGCCGCTTTAATAAGAGAAGATTCCGGGGTGCAAAGGCCCGTTTATTATATTAGTCGAGCAATGGTCGATGCAGAAAATAGGTATTCTGATATGGAGAAACTGGCCCTAGCATTAATTACGGCAGTTCGAAAACTGCGACCTTACTTTCAAGCACATGCTATTTTAGTACCAACAAATCATCCACTACGACAAGTCCTTCAAAAACCTGAGGCTTCCGGGCGCTTAACTAAGTGGGCGGTCGAAATCAGTGAGCACGATATCTCATTCTGTCCTAGGACCGCAATCAAGGGCCAGGCCGTGGCCGACTTCATAGCTGAATTTACGTATTCTTCTGAAGATAATGTCAGGACCAGCGACCAGCCTCCATGGTCGCTCTTCGTGGACGGATCGTCACGGGCCACTGGTAGTGGAGCGGGTCTGATTTTAGCGGCTCCCGACGGGTCGCATTTTCAATACGCTCTGCGTTTCGAATCGCGCATCTCCAATAATGAAGCGGAATATGAGGCCCTAATTGTTGGCCTCGAACTGGCCATTTTACTCGCAGTCCAGAATTTGATAATTCATAGCGACTCCCAGCTCATTGTCAACCAAGTTCTTGGTGAATTCGAAGCCAAAGAAGAAAGAATGGCCTTATACAAGTCTCGTGTCCTCATCCTGCTCGCAAAGTTGAAGACTTATAAAATAATTCATATCCCTCGCGAGCAGAACCAACTTGCCGATTCCTTGGCAAAACTCGCTTCTGCGCCGGAATCAGAGTTATCACATTCGATCCCCATCGAACATCGTCAGAACTTGAGTATCGACCAAGTGACTCTAGAGCAAGTTCAATCGGCACAATCGTCTCCATGCTGGATGGATCCTATCATCCTTTACCTCAGAGATGGATACCTTCCAGAAGACAAAAAAGCTGCGAGACAAATTCGGCTTCGAGCTGCCAGGTACACCTTACAAGATGGAATATTGTTGCGAAAAAGCTTCTCCTTGCCATATCTAAGGTGTCTCCATCCAGAAGAAGCACATCGTGTTCTAGATGAGATACACCAGGGGGCATGTGGTAATCATCCCAGGGGGCGATCCCTGGCATATAAAGCGATGAGGCAAGGATATTATTGGCCCACGATGAAAGCAGACGCCATCGAATTTTCTAAAAAATGCGACAAGTGTCAACGATATCTACCCATACCTCGTGTACCGTCTGAGCGGATGACCCCAGTGGATAGCCCTTGGCCTTTTTCCCAATGGGGGATCGATATCATCGGGCCCTTACCTATGGGAAAAGGACAGAATAGGTTCGCGATCGTGGCGGTTGATTATTTCACCAAATGGGCCGAGGCAGAACCGTTAGCCAAGATTACTGAAAAACAGACTACTAAGTTTATATGGAGAAATATCATATGTCGTTTCGGGCTTCCTCATACTATAATTACCGATAACGGAACGCAGTTCGACAACGCAGCCTTTGATGAATTTTGCGACAAATGGAAAATACGTAATCTCCGCACTTCTCCATATCATCCTCAGGCGAATGGGCAGGTCGAGGCAGTAAATAAAATAATAAAGCACCATTTAAAGACCAAGCTAGGTGAATGTAAAGGGGTGTGGCCAGAACTTCTGCCAGAGGTATTATGGGCCTATAGAACCACGGCTTGTACATCAACAGGTGAAACTCCTTTCTCCTTAGCATTTGGTGTTGACGCAGTGGTACCGGTGGAAATTCAAGTCCCCTCATATCGGATCGAGCAGTACGATCCCGCGAGCAATCACGAAAACCTTCGACTTCATCTCGATCTCCTGGAAGAGCGAAGAAATGCTTCTCAAGTGCGAGTGGCAGCGTATCAACAACGTATTGCTCGATATCGAAATGCTAGGGTTCGGCCTAGATCCTTCCAACCCGGAAATTTGGTACTAAGGCAAAATCTAGGAGTTCCTGCCCGTTCATTAGATCCAAATTGGGAAGGCCCGTATCGGGTTATCAGGGTTGTGCGACCTGGAACTTATTATCTTGAAGACATGCTGGGGAAGCCCGTACGTCGCCCTTGGCACGTGGAGCATTTGCTACGATACTATCCCTAGATTCCATGTAGTTCATTACAATATTTTATGAATAAAATAGAAGATATCAGTTGGTTGCTTTTCCATTTACATGGACCTGTATAGCCCTGAAGAGAATGCTTACACATCCTCTTGGCCAATTGCCTACCCTTGGTAGGATTGAAGTTGTTACTAGTTGGTTGCTTCTCCATTTACATGGACCTGAACAAGCCCTGAAGAGGATGTATACCATCTCTTGACCAACCTCCTGCCCTTGGTAGGATCGAAATCTCAATCGATAGATCAGTCTATCTCAACGTGGACATGGTCACGCGACCCCCGGATTGAGTGATCGCATTCCAAAATGCGAAGCAGCATAGCGCGTGCTTGAATAGGGTCGCAGTCATGCACCCTAATCGCGAGCACTGCGGCTCGTGATCGAATTCGCGGTCATGCACTCTAAAATCGCGAGCAGCGAAGCTCGTGCTCGCATTAGTGGGTCGCATCCCCTGATGAATCAAATGGGATCAAAACAAAGCAACAATGAAGGAAAGAGAAGAATACACAATATTAAAAAAGTAAGTGTTCATTAAAATAATAACCTTACAATTACAGATCTCTTCTCTATAAAAAAAAAAAAAAAAAGAAAAAAAAAAAAAAAAAAAAAAAAAAAAAAAAAAAGAAACATAATATGGGAAGCTGCCGAGGTCAAGGTTGGTCATCCTCTTGCGCAGGCTCGCGGCTTTCAGCTTCAGGACCAGCTTCAGGAGCAGGAGCAACATCTGTTGCCCCGGTGACTTCGTTCTCAGCAGCAGCCCTTTCCTTAGCTGCAACCTCGAATGCCACTCTGTCGAACTCCTCAACGTTAAAAGTTGGAGCAATTAGCTGCATAACCCTGACCGCAAAATCGCGACCAGCGATGTACGCCTCGTATCGCTCCTCGTCATAAAGTTGAGAAGTACGAAACTCCTGAACTGCGCGAGGACCCTCATCAGATACCATCTGAACGAGAGCCACTCGCTCTTCCTCCCAGTGGATGGAGTCATCCTTCAGCTGATTAAGTCGCTTCTGGGCCTCACCGAGCTGGGTCCGAGCCTCCTCGAACTTGGTCCGAGCATCCTTGAGCCATTCTTCAAGCTGGACCTTATCCTTGCGAAAAATCTCCTTCTCCTTCTCGCTCTTGGAATGGATCTCTTGAAGCTTTGCGAGCTGGAGGTCCACTGACTGAAAGCGCTCAGTCAGGGATTGGATCTTGATCAGGAGAATCTTCTTCTCTTCGTCCAACTTGGAGATTTGAACCTCCAAGGCCTTCACCAAGCGGTCCCTCCCTTGGACCTCTACTTCCATCATCTTCTTCTTCTTCTCCGCATCCTCCACGCTGCGGCGAGCTGCTTCGATGTCACGTCTGACTCGAAGCGTGAGATCCAAGCTCTATATAAAACAAAATACATGTGTGTGAGAAAGGAAGTAAATTAAAGCGATCCACCTTATCAGAGACGAAAAACACGAATCTGTAGTTACCTGTAACAATCTCACCCCAATGTCGGTGGAGAGGGCTTCAGGGCTTGGTTCGGGGAGACTCCCAAAGGAGTTGGGGGAAATCTTGTCAAACATAAACTCGCATATTGGATGCAAGTGTGGAGGAATGACAAAAGTCCCCGAGCCCGAAGCCTGGGCTACGACCATCTCTTTGGGCCCCAATTCGCGAGCACTCGCGACGCCAGGGACGGGCATTAACAATTCGCGAGCAGTTGTAGGCTCGCTTGGAGGCCCCTTTGGAGGGAGGCCTCCCCCTCTTCGATCACCCTTCGGTGAGTTGTCGGCCACCTCGATGATTGGAGGGCGAGGAAGGTCAGCTGGCGGGGGCACGGTGGAGAGAGGGGTCGCGTTGACCGGAGGGGTCGCGGTCATACGAGAAGTGCTCGCGACTCCTCCAGAGGCGGCTTGGAGGCCGCGAGCAGGCTCCTCTGCGAGAGTAGGCGCAGCTGAAGGACCCCCCGAAGTTTTCTTTTGCCTCTTCGAGGCAGCGCCCTTCAGCCGGGGAAGTACCCCCAGTGCGCCTCTCTTATCGCCAACATTCGTCATCTCTTCTCGGAAGGTGAGACCGGCTGCACAAAGATGACGAAGTTCTAGAGCAGTGCTGACGTGGCGCGCAGCCGCAGGGAGCTTGTAGACTTTGACAAGTTTTTCGTTGAGCCCTCCTCGCAGATTTGGCTTCACACCAATTGGAATTCCTGAGAGCAAAAAGGAAAGTTCATTAAATCGTCAATACAGCAAGGTTATTGTTCCCTTTCGGACAAGTAAACAGGCACTTAACCCACCTTCGCCAAAATGGCGATTAACATTATGGCCTTTGGGGTCGGATCCCATCTCGGACTCCCAGTTCCCGGAGGCATAGAACCACTTCTTTCTCCATCCCGGGCAGTTGGAAGAAGGGTTCCCCAAAATGAAGTTATTCCGGTGCCAGAAGCAGAGGTAGTACCAACCCTCGCTAGCTGGCGCCTTCTTCAGCTGGAATAACCTCAAAAATTCTTCAGCGGTTAACTCCTCGTTACCCGCCTGCTTCCAAAGGACGAAAGCACTTAGAAGAACCCGCCAGCCGTTAACTATAAGTTGGCCCGGGGCAATCTTGTAGAGACGGAGGAAGTTTCGAATAAAGGGGTGGAGGGGAAGACGTACGCCCACTTTGAAGAAGTATTCGTAAACAGCCACACACCCAGGCGGTGGTGCATCGGCTGTCTCCCCTCTCCCAGGCAGTCTGAATAAAACAGAATCTGGAACCCTATAAACCTCTCTAAGGTTAGAGAGTCTTTCCTCCGTCAAGATGGAAGAGTAACCGGAGGCAGAATACCTCCCAGCCGGTACTCTGGCGTTATTGGATTCAGAGGAGTCAGGGGTTTCATCTCCCAGAGGAATAATCTCTTCGTCAGAGATTTCCGCCATTATAAAAAGGAGATGGAAGATGAAATGAAAGAGGAAAAAGAAAGAAGGGTACCTCCGTAAAGAGGTTTTTCACTCCAGAATAGAGAAGGAAGAAGAAGAAGAAAGCTCTGCAGCAATGGAATCCGGAAATGAAGGAATTTTTCTAAGTCCGATATTTATATGCAATCACTCCGCTTGATTTGCTGGACACGCGGCAGATTCTCATTCGGCACGTCAGACGAACGGACGCTAGCATTAAATACGGAAACACGTGGCACCTGACGCTTCATCTCTGGCGGCAGAGAAAGCTGCGCAAAAGCTGGTCATCATAAATGCGGAGGCACGATAAGTGAATCATGCGCGATTATCTCCCAGCACCCAGCTGTCAACACTAGCAAAACCCTTGGCATAGTTCCTCAATACCAAGGGTTTGGGGGGCATCTGTTGTAGGCAAATATAGTCTATCGAGAAGTGCAGGATCGCGGTCATAATGAATGCGAGCAGTCAAGCTCGTGCTCGCCAGAGGGGGTCGCATCTTCCGATGCGAGCAGCTCGGCTCGTGCTCGCCAGAGAGGGTCGCATCTTCCGAATGCGAGCAGCTCGGCTCGTGCTCGCCAGAGGGGGTCGCATCTTCCGAATGCGAGCAGATCGGCTCGTGCTCGCCAGAGGAGGTCGCATCTCCCGGATGCGAGCAGCTCTGCTCGGGCTCGTCAGAAGGGGTCGCATCTCACGAATGCGAGCATCCCTGACACAAGCAGCTCCCGACATCAGAATAGTCCTGAGTCTTCGTTTTTGGTTTGGATGGTCCTCATACTTCCAGCATCCGGTTCCCATCGAGTGGCTTGTTTAATCCCTCTGCGATACCAAGCAGAGTTACATCCAGCGCGGCGGTCTTCACCCTTTCGGCGTCCCCTTCCTTTTCGGGGATTGCTATCAAGAAACGTGATTGCCGGAAGAAGTTATTGGGTTAGATCTTGCCTCTAAGGATAAGGATCTTGTCCCACTAAATCAGCGAGATTTCGGTATCGTACGCGACATCAGCGGGATTTCGATATCTTACGTAACAAATTGGGTTGCTTCAGATCTATATAAAGGGGTGACTCCATTAAGAGAAAGGTACGTACTAATCACTCAAGCTGGGTCCCGTTTTGCTTGGCTTCTCTTCTGTGGCCTAACTTAAGCGTCGGAGGGCTAACGGCTGGTCCCCAGCCACCCTTATTCGCTGTCTTATTTCAGGTCTGGTGGTGGAAATCTCTCCTGGAGCGAAGGAGAAAAGCCGAAGGATCTCATTACAAAATCTGACATTAACACCAGTGCATCTTCTTTGTCCTCTCCGCAGTCCCTTGTGTATTCTGTGTATTCTGTTATCTCATCTAACTTCCGGTATATTTCCTCAGTATATTCATGGGCCCGATCACCCGCTGTAAAACTATGAACATGACCTCCAACCTCAATGAAACTCTACCCAAGAATCTTATCTATACTCCTAATATTTTTTAGGTTACTCATCCTCCCAATGTCTTCCCATCTCCAGGCCTCAGCATAAATGATGGAGAGAATAAGATTAGCTACGTTGATGATTGGGTTCAAGCTGTAAGAGCCTATTTGATGCTAATTCTGGTATTTCCATGTTCTTATGAGATCGGCATAAGAGTGTGGCCAGCCATGTCTCGAAATCGGGTTCGATCGCTATTTGTTCGATGATTTCGAGGGCTGATTCTAGATGGCCCGCCGAAACAAGTTGATCCACAAAGCAAGCATAATGCTTCACTGTTGGTATGATTGAGTAATCAAGGAGCATGCTCTTGAGGACCTGCAACCCTTGAAAAAACAGGCCAGACTGCGAGCATACCTTCAAGACTTCCAGAAACACAATCTCATCTGGATGTATACCTGCAAAAATAGAAGATTTCATCTCCTTAACAATGTACAGAGTGCAGGGTTTGGACCCTAGCCTTCCAACATGTGTCAATTAAGTGCACAAAATTCAGGCTGTTCATCACATGGGCCCTACCAAGTAAGCATCCTGACCAAAAAATCATTCTGATACAGTCATCAAGTGGGCCACATGTGATCACTGCACATGGCTTGCCATACATGGTGGCACCAACCAACTGCAAATCCCAGATGTTGCTAAGACACTCCACATTTGTCACATGGTGGAGAGTACTAGGATTAAACTCATGCAAGTAGAGCTTCATCATTAAGAAGATATGAATAAAATTTCATTAAGAAGACTGTTGCTTCAATATTGTAGATCAGCTCATACCTGCAGATTTCATGTCTTCAAAATATTCAAGGGCCTCTCCGGGAAATCCATGAATAGCATAACCTGATATCATGGCTCTCCAAGTATGAACATCCTTCTCTTCTATATCAGAGAAAACATATGTAGCGAACACAAACTCCCCACACATTGAATACATGCAAACCAAAGCGTAGCCGAGGAATTTGTTTATCTTAATCCCATTATCCAAAACATATTCATGAACCTGAATCCCAGCATCTAAAGCTCCGACACATGCCAATACTGCGAAACTCACAGCATCATCGTCAGGTTCCAGGCCCTCGTCTAACATCCCATCAAAAGTACTCAAAGCCCTTTGATGGTCTCCATTTTTTGAAAACGCAACAACCATCATTGACCAAGAACGCTCGTTCCTCTCTGGCATCGCCTCGAAAATCATGCTTGCACTTTTCAAATCCCCAACCTTACAATACCCCTTAATTAAAAGGTTCCCCAAGTGAACGTTCTCAGGAGTTTCAACGAATAGCTGCAGTCCGTGATCGAAGAACTCGAATCTCATATACATACTGGCCAATCGATTCCGGACGAAGGTGTCGAGATCAAGGCCGAGCTTAATGATACTGACATGGAGGGTCCCACCAAGGCCGTATTCGAGCAATGACTCGGCGGATTCGAGTGCGTAGCTGAAGGTGAAAGAGTCGGTATGGATGCTTAGGCGTCGCATGAGGGCGAAATGGGAAATCGAGTCCGCGAAACGGCCATTACGATAGAGGGCCTCGATCAACGAATAGAAGATGAAGTTATCAGGGTCACGGTAATGGCGGAAGATAGAGAGGGCATAGTCAATCGACTTGAAGAGAGAGCATGTAGAGATGAGCCTGTAGATGACAGTACTGTTCTGAGAGAAGCCATCTCGGATGATCCGGGCATGGGTCTGTTTGAGATGTCAAGCGGTTTTGGAGACGTTGATGAGAGAGAGAAAGTGGATCAATGGAAGCTGATCAGAACAGTCATGGGAGTAGTTTTGTATGGTGGTTTGGGTGGAAAAGGGTTGTTTTCTGAGAATGATGGTTTTGAGGGAGGAGATTAATCGCATGTTGGCCGTTTTCTGCTGTGTCCGGATTTGCTGTGTTGAAGGCAATTGCTTTTCCACTTTTCCCACGATGTTTAGTGCCTGCTTTTTTGGTATTTCCAAATTAATGGGTGTTAATCCTACCGTATGGCCCACATTGATGATATTTTGTATATCCATTCCGTCCATCCGTTTCTAAAGATAATTTTAGGATGAATTACCAAAAATTATTCAGATCCAAATCTCAAGTGGACCATACCACTAGAAACAGTGTGACTGAATGCCCCACCATTAAAATTTTCAAAGAGCCAATCTTAAGATTCTGTAGTCTTTATTTGCAATCCAAGATCTTTATTCTATAAATAAGGTATTGATGAAGAGAATATATAAATATCAGATTGATGCAAAAGTTTTGTGGCCCACAAAACGTTTTTAATAGTTATTTATTATGGTATAGTCCACCTGTGATTTGGATCTTCTTAGGATTTTGGATCACATCCTAAAATGATACGAAAAAACAGATAGACGGGTTCGATATATCAAAAATAAATAAATATGGGATACAGACGGTAGGGTCAACGCCTACTAAATCCTATTAGGATCCTATACGCTAAAATGTCTTTACGTAATGCACAAGTAAATAAACCGAGAGCAGCTTTTTTCACTCATGCGTTACTCTCCCAGCATTATTTATGTTTTATATCCAGACCATCTGTCTCTTTGGCCAGAACATTTGAGAAATTGAGTGCAAAAATGAGATGGAACGTCCACGATTAAAAACTTATTGAGGGTCACATAAGTTTTGGATACATCTGACATTTGTTTTTTCCCAACAGACGAGTCTTCGTGACCTGGTGAACGGGTTGGATGACAAATAAAAATCATGGTGGCCGTTTCAACGGTAGGAATCATTGTCTCCACTTATTTGTTGTGTGGTCCACTTCAGATTTTTATCAGGTTAATTTTTGGGAATATGACCTAAAAAAACCTTTCCAAATGGATGGACGGTGTGGATATAAAACATACATCATGATGGGGCCCACAGAACTTTGTGACGTGAACACACCTCGGTGCTGTGTGGCACACCATGCAATCCGCTTCCGCGGGAAATCTGCGCCCGTAGGGAATGTGATCTGGGATCCCAGTCGGTGGATCCCTATCTGTGGGGCCCACTCTGATATGAGTAATATACATCCACATCATCCATCCATTTTGAAAGGTCATTTTAGGGCAGGATCTCAAAAACGGTGCAGATCCATATCTTAGGTAGACCATACCATAGAAAATAGTAACGATCGAATACCCCATCACAAAGACATGGATGAATAGACCACACAAGTATCAGCTTGATCCAAAAGTTTTCTAGCCCATAAAAAGCTTTTAATGGTCAATAACCTATTTTTCCAATGGTGTGGTCCACCTGACATTTATATCTGCTTAATCTTTGGGATGACTTCCTGAAATGATCTTAGAAAAAGGATGGACGGATTTGATAAACAAAAACTACATCAGGTGGCCCCAAACGTTAAGGGTCACATCTTCTGGTGTGTTACTCGAATAACACCTAAGAGCCCATCGTAAGGTTTTGGTAATGTTTATTTACAATCCAAGCTCTTGATAATGTCAATAAGGTCTTGATGAATAGAAAATCTAAAGATCGTATTGATCCAAAACTTTTGTGGCCCACAAAACATTATTAATGGTTATTCATCACTGTTTCTAGTGGTATGGTCCACCTAAGATTTGGATCTTCTTAGAGTTCTGGATCGCATTCTAAAATGATATGAAAAAACAGATGGACGGTGTAGATATATAAAAAAAAAAAAAAAATACACCAAGATAAGCCCCACACAGTTAGGGTAACAACCACTAAGCTTTTCCGGGTAACACCTAATTCACATCAAGATTAGGGTAACACCCACTAATCCTCACGTTTTTTGCCCACTTGAGTCTTTTATCCTGTTCATTTTTGTTCTCGTGTCCTAAAATGATCTCACAAAACGGATGTACCGGGCGGATTTATCAAAAAAACATCACTGTTGGCCCCACCTTGGTTCCCAGCGCAGGAACTTCCTGCCCAAGCCTTTGCCCCGTAGCTGTTAAGTTGTAACATCATTGGCTTTAAGGTAGGTAGGGCCCACTGTTTTTTGTGCCGATCCGTACCGTCCATTTCATTACAAGGATTGTAATGTGGCATGTATATAAAAATGACTCTCTACCGCTTTGGATCAAATGATCATGTGGACCATATCGGTAAGATTTCATTCAATGGTTCAGAAATTATATATTATTGAGACTTCGTGGGGCTAGACTACACTTAGAACATGAGAAAACTGATGGACGGTGTTGATCGTTGAAGAGGATGAAGGCGGTCCCATTTCACGCTTCTATGAGGGTAATTCCGTAATTCACAAAGTGAAGAGAGAGCGGATAAGGTGAGACCCCGGCCTCACAAAGCAAGATGGTGCGGGTCACGTTGGGCCCACCTTGATCTATGAATTATGTATCCACGTCGTCCATCCGTCTTTTCAAATTATTTTAGGGTATTATCACAAAAATAAGTACATTCAATTACTAGGTGGACTATTCCATTATGTATGACTATTATCATGTCGTCCATCCAATTCGCAATCACTTTTATGCCTTGGGCCAAAAAATGAAACACAACCAAAAATCACAAATATGGCCCACCTTACATGCGCTTCATGGCAATATAGGTGGACGGTGAAGATTACATGAGCAGTATCAGTGGACCCATCCAAGTTAGCTTCCACAAAGAGCAAGGGGCTTAAATGGTATGAGCTTAAAATCGAAGTTAAAATCGTCATATTTAAGCTTATCCAATGATAGTTTCAACTTTTTAAGTGAAATTAAATGGCTGCTCGCTTTGCAAACTAGGAGTCAAAGTCAAAGAGGCCGGTATTTAAAAAGGGATTTTGACCTCTTTATGATGAAAGTACCGCTTGTTCTTGCTGAAACTATTTTCCATTACAGTCCCTTGACACTTATTAAACTTTGTTGTGGACGAAAACATCCTTACTTTGGTTCCTGCATTGGTACAGAGTTTAAGTGAAGAAAAAGTCACCTAGCCTCCAATCTCAAGGTAATGATGTGGATGTGAGTTGTCATTGGATCCACTTCAAAGTAGATCCAATCCGTTCATTTCTTTGTAGCCCATTGTTTATATGGGAATGTGGTAACATAACGCTAACATGATCTATGTGTAGCCCATAATACCTCAAAAACAGTAATAGTAACGATAACGATGACCATTACCTACTAAATATTTTCATGTATTGTGATCCATATGAGTGGCAGATGTTGATTTTTCTTTTATACATGGCCTAAAATGAAATCCCAAGGATAATGGATGCATTGGATTCAAGGCAAAAGTAATGGTGAGCCCCACAAACGGTGTTGATGCCTATCCCGACCCTTACTACATGACAATCATGACCTTTTGTGGATAGCTATCACGATCCCGACCCTTAAAACATGACAATCACGACCCTCTATGGATAGCTATCATGATCCTGACCCTTACTACATGTCATTCGGCATAACGATCAATATATATACTCTCAGATCTTAGAGTATGAATATTTCAGAAGAGGACTCCACCTATACTCTCATATCTCAGAGAAGGAATATCTCAGAGAAGAATATCTCAGATCTCAGACGATGATTATCTCAGATTATAGGTGGAATGTGTATCTCAAATCTCAAAAGAGGATTATCTCAGAGTATAGGCGGAATGTGTATCTCAAATCTCAGTACCGGACAGATGGGAGCCTACGTGATGTATGTACTAAATCCAACCCGTCCATCGGGTGAGTACCCTCATACTATCATCAGATTATGAAAAAAAGATTGATTTAAAACTCTGGTAGGCCACAAAATAGGGAAAATGATGTGAGGGGATGACTGCCCTTGATTCTCACGTGGGCCCACATGAGTTCAGGAATAGACTGTTTTTTGTCATGAACCTTCGTACATGGTGTTCGAAGGGCCTGGATGGACTAAATTCCGTATACACAGTATGATGACCCCCCATAAAAATCAATGATGTGCATTCCCTCTTAACTTGTCCCTATGAGGTCAAGCATATCACGGACGGTTGAATGCCGGTGGTACCGATAGCACTATCCCACCCATCTGTCATATTTTTAGTTTTAGCTGTAATTGTCCACATGTACATAATCTTGGCTGTCCATCAAGTGGGTCCCACAGATGGGTCATTGCTCACAAAATCTCATTCGTAGCTGAAGAGATAAAATTGGACATGGTTTAGACTTCAGAAGTCTATATACCAGATGGATAGGATCATCCAATCCCCACAGAGTTTACTCAGTGCACTAAGAGTACTGAGTTACTAAGTACCCATAGTCTACGGTGTTGGGTGCGTTTCACACATGCCTTAGGATCTCGCCTCCCAATGCACTAGAATTATGGACTAAGATAATGCAATAATCAAGAATAAATCAACAACCACACGACACAAGGAGTTTTACGTGGAAAACCCTCGAAAGAGGTAAAAACCATGGGACCTAATCCAGATCAACAATCCACTATCTCAGAGAACTGTTACAACCGATCACAAGCACACACCACTTGGATCAAACCTTCTTTACCCACTTCGGGATGGATAACAATAAAAGGACTAGAAAACTGAGAGATCTCACCTGAGCACGAGGACGTTGAAGAGCCGAGACGTCGTTGCACCGTAAATCACCTTCGCGAGCAAAGCCTCCTCTACCAACAAACTTCCTCTCCCTCTTTCTCTTCCTCTCTTTGTCTTTTTCTCTCTCTCTCTCTCTCACCTTTTATGTGTAGAACAACTTGTAGGATTGCCAAATCCCGGATTAGAGCTCCATATATATAGATTAGCAAGAGTCCTAACCCAATTTGGAAACTGCAGTAGCAGTCCGTGCACACCTCCGACAGTTCGGACAAAAGCCTCCGGCAGGTCGGACCCACCAAAACCTGTCCAGAGAAATGCTGTGTTAAAAAACACGTAACCCGACCTGTCTGCCGACCGGTCGGACGACCAGTCGGCCTTCACAAATTTCGTCCAGAGACATTGTGGTTTCCAACCACTTTGTCCGGCCGGTCGGCCAGGGGGCACCGGCCGGTCAGACCTCAAACCTTTTACTCACTCCTATACACGTGTGAGGAAAACTCCAACATACGCGTGCTCCTAGTTGCATAAGGATACCCAGACAGTCTGATCAGTTCACCTGAACCGTCCGCTTAGTCCAGCACACTCTTCATGTGCAGCCGAGCCTAAACCACAATGATCTGACGGTTCCAACCCTCCCTTATAATATAAATGGACGGCCGAGATTGCATCCAGTAGTGATTTAATGGCCAGTACTGATTTAATGGCCACCAACATATCACGGTGGAAAATGCCCACCGTTGACTGTAGGTCCAGCATGTTGTGTATGTATTTTAACCACACCACCATCTGTTTTCTAGCCTTCTTTAGTGGGCCCACTAATCAGTGGGACCCACATGGTGTGTGCGTGAAATCCACACCAACCATCCATGTTCCAGCCTATCTTTGTGCAGATGGGACAATCCAAAGCTCAGATGGACCACACATACACAGAAACAGTGGATGTAGGGCCCACCATAGTGATTATTTTGATGCCCCACCTGATGATATGGACATGTGGGCCCTGGATGCATTGAAAACACATATGTCAGCTTGTTTCAAAGCTGATTGGATTTTTGTGAACCTATATTGTTTCTTTAGTGTGTAAAATGTCAGAGTATAGAATATCTGTGTAGAATGTCAAATAGACCTAAAAGCACCTAAAAGGACCAAGATACAGTAAAGTCCACTTTTATGCTCACTAGGTGGGCCACACCAAAGAACAATATAGAATCACCACTAAAACCTCTAAATTCACACTGTGGCCCACATGAGTTTTCGATCGGTCGGAGGTGGAATATCTCAGAAGAGGATTCCATATGAGTATAGGCGGAATATCTCAGAGGCTTGTGCATAAAATGTCAGAATATAGAATATCTCATATGATAGAAAGCAAACCATCCATTTTATATTTCCAGCAGTGAGCCAGCCATGGCTAAAAAATCACAATGTTTGGGAAATTCTAACTTTTCAAGCCGCTCATGTGAGCAAACACTAAAAGAAAAAAAAACCGCGGCGACTCCCATTAAGCTAAAAATGGCCCTGATTAAGATAGTTAGCAAAAATCTACCCTGAGTAATTCACCTGTCAAGACAAAGGATGTCGAGTTTGGATCACCTTAGGCCTTTTCCTTGTGTGTTGTACACTTGTGTGCCCACATCCAAACGGTTTGATAATAAGTTATCCTCTGCTTGGCTGATAACTTTAAAAATGTCATGTGCATATGACATCCAACCAGTCTAATTGGTTAGCTCCACTATGAGGTTCACCTTACGTAAAAATCATCTTGTCCATTCATTGAGCTGATCGTACATGTATTTTAGAAGTAATCCATCAGGTGGACCACAACTTATCGTCCAGTCAGCTGGAATAAACATTTTTTCTTTTAAAATTTGCCCGGATTTTTAATTATTCTAAACTTTCTAGTAACAAAGCTGGGAGGAGAAACACATCATAGAGGCTCATCCAATATATATTATTGATAAACATAGGCAGACATAACAACCCTACACAGGCATCACATAAATGCATACACATACACACCTAACACAACTTTGGGAAAAGCAGAGCAACATCAACCATGTATTGTTGATTGGTACAAATCAGAGTATAGAATATTTCAGAGGAGGATTCCGCCTATGAGTATAGAATTATATCTCATAGTTTAGAATCTCTCTCTCTCTCTCTCTCTCTCTCTCTCTCTCTCTCCACGATTTCTCTCTCTGGTGTTTCTTGAAGGAGGAGAGACGAACAATCTCTTATAACCAAACACAATCAGTGAGTTGGCTTGGTGCGGAAGAGATTTGGATTCGTACGGTTTTGGCGTTGGCACCGCCTGAATCATCACATCCGACTTTCTTGCACTTGATCACTTAGGAACTGTAGGGATAGTAGGTGGAGTCCACAAGAAGATACGGGCGAAGTTTGGAGAGACTATGCACAGTAGATCGGAAGATCTTGATCGTCCTAGTCTTGAACGGTGGTTTGGAGTGGGCCGTACAGGGCATGATTAGTAGTAAGATTGGGAGGATTAAGTTCAGGTAGGGCTCTATCAGGATGGACAGATCATATTTGAATATGGGGCCCACCTGGAGTACGACGTGGATCATGTTGTTATGGGCGTAGTAGGGTCGAAGAAGAACTTTCTTCATTCTTTTTTTTGTTCCATGCGCCGCACGGTATATACTACTTACGGCTACAATCACAAGTGGGGTCCACACACTATGAATCAGGGGCATCTGCTCCGTCCAACGGGTTGGCAACATCATTTTAACCGCTGCCAAGAAAAATGAGGCAGGTCTAAGATATGATGGGTCACTTATGCACTGATTTCTATTTAGGGCATTTGTAGGATGATCTGAGATCTGAAATTCAACGTGTACGGCTAAAATATGCCCAAAAGCATGTATATGAAGTTTTACGTGAACAACACGACCTAATGTGTGAAAACATTTAGTAGGTAATGGTCATCGTTACCGTTATCGTTTTTTAAGTATTGTGGGCTATACATACATCAGGTCAGCATCATGTTACCACATTCCCATATAAAAAAGGGGCTACAAAAAAAATTAATGGATTTGATCTACTTTGAAGTGGACCCAATGACAACTCACATCCATATCATTGCCTCGAGATTGGAAGCTATGTGACTTTTTCTTTACTCAAACTCCGTTCCGTACCAGTGCTGGAACCAAAGGGTATTTTCATCCACATCAAAGTTTAAAAAGTGTCAGGGGATAGTAAGGGAAAATAGTTTCAGTAGGAACAAGCGGGTAATTTCACCGTACAAGGGGGTCCGTACGGTCAAAATCTCATTTAAAAGAGTAGAAGCACTGAAATAGAAATAGCTCAAAAGCAAGCAGATTTTTATTCATTAACCAAAGTGTAGGCACCAATATGACATTAACCCTTTTTTAAATTCCAAGGTGATAGACCGTTGATCTTTCACCAGGCCAAATATCACCTCAAATTAAATCCCAAGTATGAGGCTATGCAGTTGATTATTTACCGGGCAAAGATTGCATGAAATTCATGAAAATCATTAGATGCAATATAAAATTTTAGTCTTGCACTCAAGAAATCGGATAATTGGTGATTCAGGTGGCCACACCAAGAAAAATAATTTGAAAGGTCAGTGTCATCCTCTACACTTTTCTAAGAATAAACTTTTTTCTAACATGATGTATGTGTTAGATCCACACCTTCCATTCATTTTGCCATATCAGTTTTGGGCATAAGCCCAAAAACTAAGAAGATCCAAAGCTCAAAGTAAATCACACCGCAGAAAGTTATGGGGACAATAACACCCACCATTAAACCTTTCTAGGGCCCACCATTATGTTTACTTAGCGTCCTACCTCTTGATAAGGTTACACAGAAATGGATGAAGGGAAAACATAAATCAGTTGATCCTAAACTTCTGTGTACCCAAGAAGATTTTAATGGTAAGCTTTAATTTCCCACTAATTTCTATAGTATGGTTCTCTTGAGCTTTGGATCTGCCTCATTGTTGGGCTCATCCTCTAAAATGATCTGAAAAATTGAATGGACGGTATGAATATAATATATACATCATGGTGGGGCCCACATAAGTTTATCACGGCAAAGTTGCTGTGTTATAATACACGCGCATTCATGAGGTGCTTGCTTTGAATTGTCTGGAAATCTGATTACAAAAGATTACAATCTTATTAGATGATATTGGCTACCCAACTTTCCAATTTTTATTAGATTGCTAAATATCTTGAAAATGGCACCAAATATATAAGACTGGGATTTTTAGCTATCGAATTTTCCAAATTCTATAATTAGATTGCTAAATATCTAAAAAATATGGCCAAATATGTAAGAGTAGGATTGTTACCCCAGAATTTCTCATAAAATTTTAAAAGACCAACCTACCTTTTTTTGGTGGACGCGGATTGGGTACGGCCCCTCGTCGGACCTTTAAGCATCCGACCAGTTCTGTGTGGGCCCACCATCATGTATCGGTTAATCCATGCTGCCCATCCCTTTTCTAAGATCATTAGGGGGTATGGTAATAAAAACAATGCAGATCCAACGTTCTAATGGACGACAACAGACAGTGGATTAGCTACTGACGACTTCAGTAGCTGAATTGAAGTCAGAAAGTTCTGCTCATTATTTCGTGTGGCACACTTGAAAGTTGGATCTTCTTAATTTTTAGGCCCGTACCCCATAATGATCTTGTACAAAGGATTATCAGAATGAATAAACAGATACATGATGGTGGGCCCCACACAGATCTGATCGGACGCAATCCGCGTACTATTTTCGTGATGGTGTGCGGATGCGGATTTCTGTAAAAGCTTTTTGTAATAAGTTACTTAGGCTAGGAAGCTAGTTCGAGCTCACCCTGATGTTTGTGATGAATCGACGCGGTTCATCCATTTTGCAAACTCATTCCAGGACATGAGATAAAAGTTAAAGTGAATCTAAAACTCAAAGAGGCCACACAAGAGGAAAAAGTGGGGAAAGAAATGCCAACCATTGAATCCTTTCTGAGGTACACCTTGATGTTTATGTCATCCAACGGTAGTCGCTCAATCCTCTTGTATGGCATACTTAAGTTTTGAATCCACCTCATTTTTGGTCTCATGTCTTAAAATGAGCCAAAAAAATTGGACCAGGTGGATTTCTCGTGATGTGTAGACATCATGTAAGGCCTCACCTAGCTTCCCGGCTCACCAACTTCTTGAGAAAGCCTTTCACAACGTGAATGGGCACTTAACCTGCATGCCCCATTTGCAGGTTGGAACACCAGGGTATTCCTCCCCAATTATTAATTGCAAGAAGATTATATCTAGGGTCTACCATAAGAGCTTATATATATATATATATATATATATATATATATATATATATATATATATATATATATATATATATATATATATATATAAAGAGAGAGAGAGAGAGAGAGAGAGAGAGAGAGAGGGGGGGAAGGGGGGAGGAATGCTCACCAGTGCACTTCTCTCTCTGGAAAACTCATGAGCACTTTTTCATGGCTCATCGCACATGACGTGAGCCCAAAATCACCCCAGAAAACCCTCAAGGCCAATCTTTCAACTTATTCCAGAACCTTGGTGGGTCATGCAAGAAGGAAATAGTTTACTCCCTTGATTTGCCTCTTGCTTTCTGTTGCGGCCCACCAAAGTTCTGGATCAAGTTGAAAGATGGGCTATAAGGTTTTTTGAGGTGTTGCATCACGTGAACGGCTCAGATTTTGAGCTTACATCAGGTGCAATAAGCCATGAAAAAATACTCACGAGTTTCTTGTGAGAGAAGTGCCCAGGTAAACAATCATATATACTAACACACAATTAATTGCACAATTCAAATTGGTACAACTAACTTAGCATTAAATGTAAAAAATACTACTCTTTATTTCACATGTAATGCTCGTTAAAATAAACGCATTAAAGGAAGGAAGAGAGGGCTCTCTGGAATCTGGATGCCGTGCCCCTCTAATGTCTTGCTCACGGGAGCGGATTGCCTGATGTCTGTACCCGGGTTGTGTGGGGTCCATAGAAATGTCCAAGACAAATCCAATCCGTCCATCTGTTTTGAAAGACCACGTTAGGGTAGGATTTAAAAAAAAAAAAAAACAGGTAGATCCAAAACTCATCTGATCCACAGTACATGAAACAATGGGTATTGAACACTCGCGGGGGCAGACATTTAGTATCAATACGATATTTGTTACTACCATTTATCTAAGTGGTAATAATTCTATGGACGGTTTGGATGGCATATAAACATCATGGTAAGCTCCAGAAAGGTTTCCACGGTAGAATTTGTTGTTCCCACTGTTTTGTTGGTGTGGCCCACCTGAGTTTTGGATCTTCCTTATTTTAAGAATCATGTCCTATTATGGTCTTTAAAAATAGATGGACGGAGTGTAATTTCCATGAACATCTTTGTGGACCCCACACAGCCCCCGGCACAGAGATATCTCTGTGCCCGTGGTCACAGACTCACGGGCAATCCGCACACGCCTGCACTGTCTAGGCAAGAATTTGTGGGTCCTACCCTGATGTAAGGAGTTAATCCATGACGTCCATCCTTTTTTACAGACCACTGTCTAGGCAAGAATTTGTGGGTCTACCCTGATGCAAGGAGTTAATCCATGACGTCCATTCCTTTTTGACAGACCATTTTAGAGTACAAATTAAAAAATGAGGCTTATCAAAGGCTCAAGGGGATTGCATCATAGAAGAAGGGGTGACAATGACCACCACCATTGAAACCTTCTTTGGGTCCACTGATGTTTATTTGCCATTCAACCTGTTCATAAGGTCAGATAGACTTAGACGGGGGAAAACATAAATATCAACTTGATCCAAAACTTCAACAGCTCCAAATGAGTTTTTAATGGTGGGTGTTCAATCCCCACTCTGTGGTCCATATGAGACTTGGATATCCCTTATTTTTAGGTTTGTTTCTTAAAATAATTTGGCAATTAATTAGATGGTGGGTGTGGATAAAACCAATACATCATGGTGGGCCCCACAGAGCCTGGCCGTCGAGACTCAACGGTTTCAATAACCGCGGATTGCTGGCCAATACATCATGGTTTTTGGGTTTGTTTTCACCATCTGAGATTTGGATATCCCTTATTTTTTTGTTTGTTTCTTAAAATAAGCTGGCAATTAGATGGTCGGTGTGGATAAAACCAATACATCATGGTGGGCCCCAAAGAGCCTCGCCGCAAAGACTCAACGGTTTCAATAGATGCGGATTGCTGGCCAATACATCATGATTTTTGGGTTTATTTTTAATGGTGGGTGTTCAATCCCCGCTGTGTGGTCCATCTGAGACTTGGATGTCCCTTATTTTTTTGTTTGTTTCTTAAAATAATTTGGTAATTAGATGGTCAGTGTGGATAAAACCAATGCATCATGGTGGGCCCTAAAGAGCCTGGCCGCAGAGACTCAATGGTTTCAATAGACGCGGATTACTGGCCAATACATCATGGTTTTTGGGTTTATTTTTAATGGTGGGCGTTCAATCCCCACTGTGTGGTCCATCTGAGACTTGGATATCCCTTATTTTTTTTATTTGTTTCTTAAAATAATATGGCAATTAGATGGTCAATGTGGATAAAACCAATTAATCATGGTGGGCTCCAAAAGAGCCTAGCCACAGAGACTCAACAGTTTCAATAAACGTGGATTTATGGCTAATACATCATGGTTTTTGGTTTTTTATTTTAATGGTGGGCATTTAATCCCCACTGTGTGGTCCATCTGAGACTTGGATATTCCTTATTTTTTGGTTTGTTTCTTAAAATAATCTGTCAATTAGATGTTCGGTGTGGACAAAACCAATACATCATGGTTGGCTCACAAAGACTCAACAGTTTCAATAGACGTGGATTGCTTGCCAATACATCATGGTTTTTGGGTTTGTTTTTAATGGTGGGCGTTCAATTCCCTCTATGTGGTTCATCTGAGTCATGGATATCTCTTATTTTTGGGTTTGTTTCTTAAAATAATCTGGTAATTAGATGGTAGGAGGAGCTCACCATGATGTTTGTGATAAATCCACCTCATCTATCCGTTTTCCCATATCATGTTAGGAATGGGGCAAAACAACGAGTCATATCCTAAACTCATGTGGGCCATGCAACAGGAAAAGGTGTTTCATACCATGTCAGGAATGGGGGCAAAAAAAATGATTCATATCCTAAACTCATGTGGGCCATGCAACAGGAAAAGGTGGGTAAGGGATTGTCTACTGTTGAAACTTTCCAGGTCTACCATGATGATGATACGCCATCGATACCATTCATAAGGTCCTTCCTAATGGAATGACCGGCAAGTACAAAAATATTAGCCAGATCCAAAACTTATATGCCCCATGAATATTTCAACGGTGGACGTTAAATCCTCACTTTTTCCTATCGTGTTGCCCACTCGAGTTTTGGATCTGCCTTTTTTTTTTTTCTTCTTCTTTTTATTTTCATGTCCTACATTGATCCAGGAAAACCGGACGGTGTAAATTTATCACAAACATCACGTTAGCCCCAACTGGCTTCCCGTCACATCATTTCCTACCAGACGCTTTGGCAAACAATACTCCGCCGTTGCAACAATGATTACGAGTGGAGAGAGCATTGAATGATGGGGCATTAAATGAAGAGAGAGGAGGAGGCTTTATTAAAAAGAAGATGGGATGATTCAAGAAATTTTACACGTGTGATGTACCTGGTGATGCATCACACGAGTAACAAATTCGGTCCGCTAATCATGTAAAGGTCTTTATAAGCATGTGAAAGATATTAAATATAATATTTTTAGGTTGGAAATCCATTCTAATGGTTCATATTCAATTGATATGTGTGGCTCCCATGATAGGACTGTTTAGCAAATTTTAATTAGGGAGCCTTATTTGATTAGGGAGCCTTATTAGGGAGCCTTATTTGATGAACAAGCTATATATATATATGGTATATAGAATGGATTAGGGAGCCTTATTTGATGAACAAGCTATATATATGGTATGTATTCCATCTTAACAAGCAATATATATGGTATGTATTCCATCTTACCTAAGTAAAATTTGACTTCCCGTATCTTCTCATAAAGGGCATTGCATGTGTAAAGATAGGTTTTTTGTTTTTGGAAAAGCAAGCGAAGAAGCTCTACATCACTTCCGCCCTCGACCGATCTTCTTTTGGTCCATCTAGGCCATGTAGTAATCGACGACCTGCTCTACATCACAAGTTCTAGTCAAATAGGATTCCGTCTGGAAACCTAGATTGAGTAAAACCGAGATTAGTGGAAACGGTGTGGGCGACCATTTCTAGGAAGGGAAAAGAGGCGGAAGTGAGGGTCACCGCTTCTATGTATGCGTTGTACATCTATGATATATGTGTTTTATATCCACACGGTCCATCAGTTTTGAGAGCTCAATTAAGGGCATTGGACAAAAATGAGGCAGATCTAAATCTCAACTAGGCCACACCACAGGAGAACAATGTCAATTGAACGTCCACCATTAAAAACTTCCTAAGGCCCACTATAATGTTTATTTGCCATCCAACCTGGCCATCTGTCTTGCGGGGCTACAATAGGCCAGGGGTAAGGTTCTTAGGCAGATCTAAAGCCCAAGTGGGCCATGCCACAAGCGACAGTCAGAACAGAATTTGAATTGCACCGTTTTCCATCAAATAGCAAGTTCCGGATGAAACTTGGGTTCCACCCTAGTTTATGCAATTTTGGATTCCAACAGTAGAATCTAGATTTTCTCTGGAATCTAGTTTCTGCAACCAAACAGGCCCTTAAGGCCTACACAAGTGGGACTCCTTTTTTTGTGAATTGAGAGTTTTGTGTATTGAAACCCTAATTCTTATTTATAATAGTAATAATGTGAATGCGACCCATAGGTCCTAATGAGCCTTATTAAACTATTAACCTGCCAACACTCCCCTCAAGCTGAAGCATCCCAACGAGGCCGGCTTGGAACAAGTATTAATATAATCAAAATCTAAGCAAAAACGAAATTCTTCTCTAGCAGAATCAAATCAATGTACTTTTTTTTAGCATTCCAATCTCATAACTAAAATCTTCTACCATATGATAAATAGGTGTTAATAAAACAATCCCGTGCTAATGTAATGAGCTCAACATGTGTAGTCCCTGTGAGCACCACGATCACCGGTAATATTCCTCGCATGTGCAATCCCCGTCCTTGAAATGATGGAACCGCTCTATGTCTCTCAACACAATCTCCCTATGATGCTTCATACTTGCTTGTTTCAGCAATGAATGGCAATCTCCACACACTCTCAAATCCGTCACTATCCTAATAACGGTGGGACGCGAAGTGCAGCGCAGCCAATATGAGAGCGCCTTCTTCACGCTTTCACCTCCCATTTCATCTAATTTCTTGTATATTTCTTCTGCATGTGTGTGGGCCCGATCATCATCATCCGCTGCATCATCATCCGCTGTAAACCTATAAACACGGCCTTCAACCTCAATGAAACTACACCTCTGGGACTCGTCTGTACTCCTAATCTTCATTAGGTTTCTGACCCTCATGGTTACGTCTTCCCATTTCCTGTTCTCAGCCATACACATGGTGAAGAGCCTATTTGATGCAAATTCTGCCAATGCGCTGATGAATGTGCCCCATATCACAAAATCAGATTGGATCGGCATGCTTTCGATGAAATCGAGGGCTTCTTCTAGATGGCCCTCCCGAGCAAGTACATCCACAACGCAAGCATAATGCTCCACTGTTGGTTCGATTGAGTAATCGAAGCTCATGCTCTCTAAAACCTCCAACATTTGATGAACCAGGCCAGACTGAGAGCATACCTTCAAGACCTCCAGAAACACAATCTCATCTGGATGTGTACCTACAAAAATAGAAGATTTCATCTCCTTAACAATGTACAGGGTGCAGGAAAAGCAATGGTGGCTCATGAGTGCAGGGTTTTTGGACCCTAACCTTCCAACATGTGTCAATTTGGTGCACAAAATTCAGGATGTTCATCACAAGGACCCTACCAAGTATGCATCCTGACCCAAAAATCATGCTGATACAGTCATCAGGTGGGCCACATGTGCCCGAAGACATGAGGATTAAAAGATTGACCAATGGGTGCACATTTGACAAACACATAGATCACTGCACATGGCTTGCCTGATGAGTGCAATGGCCTAGAGAACATACATGGTGGATCTTGCTAAGACTCACCACATTGTCACATGGTGGAGAGTGGGGTAGAAGAGATGAATAAAATTTCATTAAGAAGACTATTGCTTCAATGTAGAGCTCATATATACCTGCAGATTTCATGTCTACAAAACATTGGAGGGCCTCTTCGCAAAATCCATGAATAGCCCAACCTGATATCATGGCTCTCCATGTACCAACATCCTTCTCTTCTATCTGACAGAAAACCCAACTAGCGAACTCAATCTCCCCACACATTGAATACATATCAACCAAAGCCGAGCCGAGCAATCCATTTATCTGAAACCCATTACACAAAACATAGTCATGAATCCGAAACCCACCATCTAAAGATCCCATCCTCGCACACGACAATAGTGCAGAAATCACAGCATCATCATTAGGTTCCAACCCCTCGTCCAACATCTCAAAGAAAGTAATCACAGCTCTTACATGGTCTCCATTTCTTGAAAACCCAACAACCATCGTTGCCCAAGAACGCTCGTTCCTCTCTAACATCAACTCGAAAAACTTGCTCGCCCATTCCAAATCCCCACCTTTAATATACTCACTAATTATAAGGTTCCCCAATTGCACGCTCAGGTTCTCAGGAATTTCCACGATCAGCCTCAGTGCGTCGTGCAATAACCCGAATGTCCCATACATAAAGGCCAATGCATTCCAGATGAGGGAGTCCACATCTAGCCCGAGCCTAATGATACTGGCATGGAGGGCCCCACCGAGGCGGTATTCGAGCAATGACTCGGCGGATTCGATTGCGAAGTAGAAGGCGATAGAGTCGGTACGGATGCTTAGGCGTCGCATGAGGGAGAAATGGGAAATCGAGTCCGCGAAACGGCCATTATAATAGAGGGCCTCAATCATCGAAATGAAGATGGAGTGACCAGGGTCACGGGAATGGCGGAAGATCGAGAGGGCGTAGTCAATCGACTTGAAGAGAGAGCAGGTAGAGATGAGACTGGAGATGACTCTGCTGTTCTGAGAGAGGCCATGTCGGATGATCTGGGCATGGGTCTGTTTGAGATGGCAAGCGGTTTTCGAGGCGTGGATGAGAGAGAGAAATCTGATCGATAGAAGCTGATCAGAACAGTCATGGGAGTAGTTTCGTATGGCGGTTTGGGTGGAAAAGGGTGGTTTTCTGAGAAGGATGATGGTTTTGAGAGAAGAGAATCGCATGTTGGCCGTTCCCTGCTGAGTCCGGATCTTCTGTGCCTGTGTTGAATGCGAGAGGATGGCTGTGCTTATTTCTCTCTCTCTCTCTCCTCTCAGCCGCGCTCGCTCCAAGGTTCCACTCATTATTAGCGGCGGAGCTACCTTGCGCAGCAAGTTACTGCTCTGGAATCTAGTTGGGGCCACCGTGATATTTTGGAGAAATCCACGCCGTCCATCCGTTTTTTAGATCATTTTAGGACGTGCGACCAAAAATGGCCTATAAACGTTACCATGGATCCCACGGAGATTTCAACGGTAGGAATTTTCCTGCCCACCTTTTCCTTTAGTGCGGCCCACTTGAATATTGGATCCGGTTCGATTTTGATGGCATGATCTAAAAAAACGGATGGACGGCGTGGATTTTTCATAAACATCACTGTGGGCCTCAGCTAGGTTGCTTGCGCAGCACGTCCAATCTCAAGTAGACACACCATTGTGACGTCACCAAGATCTGTGAAAATCCCAAATCACACTAGGGCGGATTAGGTGAGACCCCGGGGCGCGAATTAGGTGTTACCCTGGGAAGAGCTTAGTGGGTGTTACCTAACCGTGTGGAGCCCATATTGATGTATTTTTAATATATCTACTCCGCCTATCTGTTGCTTCATATCATTTTAGGGTGTGATCCAAAACCTTAAGAAGATCCAAATCTTAGGTGGACCATACCAATAGAAAAAGTGATGAATAACAATTAAAAACGTTTTGTTAGCTACAAAATTTTTGTATCAATCTGATATTTTTATTTTCCCATCATCAATACATTGTTGACATTACCAAGAACTTGGATTGAAAGTAAACATTACCAAAACATAACTATGGGCTCTTTGGAATCTTTAATGGTGGAGCACTCAATCACACTGTTTTTAGTGATATGGTCCACTTTAAATTTAGATCTTCCAAATTTTTGAAAACTCATTTTAAAATTGGCTGTAGAAAATGATGGACGGTATAGATATACAAAATATCATCCATGTGGGCCATACGGTAGGGGTAACACCCACTAAGCTGTTCCCGGGGGTTAACACCTAATTCACGCCCGAGACCCCGGCCTCACCCAAGACCGTGCGGCCCTTACCGTGGGTTACCGTCGGGCCACCTTGATGTATGTATTATGTATCCATGTCGTCCATCCATTTTCAATCATCAGCTGGACCACAACATAAGAAGCATTGGTGGTTGACTATTAATGGGCCACAAAAGTTTTAGATGAAGCCGATATTTTGTTTTTCCCTTCATCTATGATCATGTGATCTTATCAATAGATTGGAGGGTAAATAAACATTACCTAAACATGAAGGTGAGTCCTAAGAAGTTTTTAATGGTAGGATGGCCAATTAACACTGTTTCTTATGGTATGGTCCACCTGAAGATGGTCTCTGCTTCATTTTTGGGATAATGCCTTAATATAATCTGAAAAAATGGATGGACGAAATGGATGCATAATAAATACATCAAGTGTAAGCTCCACGGTAATCCATGGTAAGGACCTCATCGTCTTAGGTGAGCCTAGGGCTTCACCTAATCCGCTCTCAAATCACACTGGCTCATGCCTTCTGACAGCGTGAGTAGCCAATTTCGATGCTACAGAAGTGACGTCACCAAGATCTGTGGGCCTACCATTATATTATATATATATATATATATATATATATATATATATGTATATATGTGGGTGTGCGCGCGCGCGCGTTGTATCCACAAGGAGAGATCATTTTAATGCATGAGACAAATAATGAACCAAATCCAAAGCTGAAGTGTACCCACCACATAAAATAGTGGGGACAGTGATTCACACCGTTGAAACCTTTCTGGACCCATCATGATGTTTATTTGAGATCCAACCTGTTAATAAGTTAAAATAGGCATGGATGAAGTGAAAATATAAATATCATCTTAATGGTAGGCATTCAACCCCCAGTATTTTCTGTGGTGGGTCCACTTTAGCTTTGGATCTACCTCGCTTTTTGGATCATGCCTTAAAATGATCCCTCCAAATGGATGGACGGTGTTGATGCAACACAAATATTATACTATGGCCCACAGAACTTGGTGACGTTACTTCGATAGCAAAATCAGTACCTATCTACATGCACCCACCATAAAGCGGATTAGCTACTGAAACGTGTCGACTCGCTGCTGAAGCGATGTCATTAAGTTTTGTGGGCGCCACTATGATGTATGTGTTATATCCATACCGTCCATCCATTTGTAGAGATCATTTCAGGGCAATATCCAAAGAACGAGGCATAACCAAAGCTCAGGATGACCCCACCACATAAAAAAGTGGGGACAATAACGCCCACTGTTGAAACCTCTCCAAAGACTCACATTGATGCTTATTAACAGATGGGAAAGAATTCAGATCGTCTGCTTGGATTCAACGGGATTTTCCTGTCAGCACACGTCAGAACTGACTGCATTAAATGCAGTAGTGCTGACAATGGCCCTGAGAAGTTTTTAATATAGGCATTCAATCTCTACTATTTTCTATGGCGGGTCCACTTGAAGTTATATATCCTAGTTCTTTGCCTCACGCCTTAAAATGATCTCTCCAAATTGATGGATAGTGTGGATGCAACACATACATCATAGCCCACAAATATATGGTGATCTCACTTAAGTATCAAGTCTCGCTAATTACCGCGTTAGTAGCTAATCTGCCTCGCCATAAAACTTCCCCCAGAAGAAGGGAAGACACAAATGTCAACTCATCCAAAACTTTGGTATATTAAGAAGTTTTTAACGGTGTGAGTTCAGTTAGCACTTTACCTTTGGTGTGGTGCGCCAACCATTTTGATCAGCCTCATACTTTTGTTCTTGCCTTAAAATAACCTGAAGTACAATTGGATCGACCAAACATCATAGAAGGTTCACAGAGCATTTTCAATTGGGAATAAGAACGCCAACAGCAGAAGTGAAAGCCAAACACCACACAGTAGAATATACAATCAAACGAGCAACACAATGCAACTGATCACACAAGCATTCAACCACAAGAGACAATCCGATTTTACGTGGAAAAAACCCTCAACGGGTAAAAAACCATGGCACAAAGCGATCTACTATAATTCAGAAGATTACAGAGATTGACAGCCCACAAGTAAGAAAAACCCAGAGAAAATCCAAGCTCTCTCTCTCTCTCTCTCTCTCTCTCTCTCAAAACACTCTCCCTTCTAATGCACTTAAGAAACCTTGGACACCTTAGGATACAATCTAAGTCCAGATTCATGCCATATATATAGCAACTAACCCAAAAATAAAAACAAGTTATGCCAGCGTATACTGCTGACTGGTCGGACCACAAAAAAATAGTCCAAGGGAGGAAACTACTAAATCTGTCACGCTACAGCCGACCAGTCATTGACAATCCAGGGACATTGCTATCTTCTCTGTCCAAAAAATGAACCAGTTAAACCGGTTGGACTAGTTTATTCGACCGGTCAGCGGGCCCTGACATTGCACAGTTTAAAGGCTCTTCCAACAATCTCCACCGAGGCTTCAAACGTCGAATCAAATCATCCTCACTTTCTTCGTCATCTCATCTTCATCATAACTCCACCTCTTCTCGTGCCTCCATCAACCATATCTTTGCACTTTCACGCCCTTTACCGCTTTTCTCATGTGGCCATTGCACACTTACCACATATGAGCAATCATGGATTCCACTGCTAATCCCGTAGCTCCACCATGAAATGTGCTCCTGATCAACTTGTAAAGATGATCATACCTCTATACCTTCATCCACACGAGTGCCCCATCATTACTTTAAAACAACGATTGTGGTCGATGAACACGCACAATTTCTCCTCGAGTGTACCAAGAGAGATAACATTCTTCTTCATCTTAGGGACATGCTTCACATTTTTCAGGACTCGTTCGATTCCATCGAACATCTTAATGTGCACCATAGCAATATACACCACCTTGTGAGCGTATTCATCGCCTATAAACACCAATTCACCACCATACTCTCTATATGTTATAAATAAACTCTGGTCAGGACAAACGTGACATGAAGCCCCTAAATTCAGGATCCACTTTCTACCGAAATCCATTGCCGGATATAGTCAGAACTTCACAAAGATCGTTACCGTCCTCTACGGTATTGACTCCCTCTCTAGAAGAATTTTCATACTTCTCTTGCTTCAACTTGGGATTCTGACAATCCCCTCTCATGTGGCCTTCTTGACTACAATTCCAGCACCACACCTTGACTTTCCCTTTGCCCTTGGCTTTAGATCCCGATTTAAAATATCTCCCACCATGCTAAGAGTTTCTTCTCCTTATAATCAATGCCTTTGAGGAAAAACGAGAACCAACGTTACCGTTTTTCTTTCTCATCGCCTTCGACTGAAGGGCTGAGATAATGGTCTCAATGTTGATGGTCTCCCTCTCTGCGTACAAAGAGTCATTGAATGAATCATATGAATCTGGAAGAGAATTCAGTAGGATGCATGCTTGATATTCATCATTCATCGGCTCATCTATCTCCACCAACTTGTAAACCAACCAATTGAACGTGCATACGTGGTCCTCCACATCCGTCCCCTCTGTCATCCTCAAGGTGAACAACTGCATCAACAGATACATGCGGTTCTCTAGAGATTTCTGACTTCGCCATCGTATCAGCCGCAGTCTTCTCTTTTATGACATTATAGTGAACATCATCCGTAAGGCATAACAAGATAGAGGTTTTAACCTTCTTGTCAAGCTTCATTTACTCATCCTCTTTCATAGCCTCAGGTCGCTTTCCAAGAGCTTCATCAAGTTCTTGTTGAAATAGGAGGGATTCAATCTTCACCTTCCATAGTTTGAAGTTGTTTTTGCCGGAGAACTTCTCTACTTCGAACCTCATGCTTGATCTCATATTCTCGTCTCAGATCCGATTTCTACTCTACCCTAACTTTAGCTCTGATACCACTTGTTGGGAATAAGAACGTCAGCAGCGGAAGCGAAAGTCGAACACCAAACAAAATATATAATCAAATGAGCAACACAATGCAACCAATCACACAAGCATTCAACCACAAGAGACAATCCGATTTTATGTAGAAAAACCCCTCAACGGGTAAAAAATCACGGCACAAAGCGATCCACTATGATTAAGAAGATTATAGAGATTGACAACCCACAAGGAAAACCCAGAGAAAACCCAAGCTCTCTCTCTCTCTCTCTCTCAAAACACTCTCCCCTCTTCCTAATGCACTTAAGAAACCTTGGACACCTTAGAATACCATCTAAGTCCGGATTCATACCATATATATAGCAACTAACCCAAAAATAGAAACAACTTAAGCAGATCCGCGTAACTATGTAAGAAAATGCGTATACCACCAACCGATAATACCACACAAAAAATAGTCCAAAGGAAGAAACTACTAAATCTGTCATGCTGCCTCAACAGCCGACTAATCATGACCGGTCAGCCCCCACTGTTCGACCGATCATGACCGGTCATTAACATTCTAGGGACATTGCATGTGTAAAGATAGAGGTATTTTTGCCATTTAATACCTAACTAGTTGGACCAATTTGAATGGTTCACCTAGTGGCGTGTGAGCATTTCTCATACACACACTCTCAGGTCCAACCGGTTGGACAATATCTCATGTCCAACCGGTGTGGATGTCGTTCATATGAGTGTGTTTGTTAATATATTCAAGTACCAAATAAATATGAAAGAGAAATTATTTAAGGATATATTATTACGTTTATTGCAAATATGGTTTAAGGGAGCAGGGAATACCATTGCGGTGCGGGAAAGGAAAGAGTATTCCTTCTAAGAGCCTTGCCTTGTGTTCCACGTCACAGTACTAACAGGTGAGGATTGAATGCAAACTTCTTGGCGGCCACTAGAATGTTTATTTTCCATCCAACTTGTTGATAAGGTCACCCAGACTTGGTTGAAAGAACCACACTAATATCATCTTGATCCAAAAAATTTATGTCCCCCATAAAGTTTTTAATATTGGGCATTCAATCACCCTGTGTGGTCCACATGAGATTTGGATATACTGCATTTTTTTGGCTCATTTCCTAAAATGAGGTAGTGAAACGGATGGACGGGGTGGATATAAGACATACATAATGGTGGGCCTCGATCCAACCACCTCAGTAGATTGCGGGTTATAACTAAGCTGTGCGTCATTAATGACAGAGAGGATTTCGGACTGGGACGCAGATTGCCTGCAGAAGGCGGGGAAACACTTCTTGAACAAGGTGGGGCCCACCTTGCTGTTTGTGCTAAATCCAACCCATCCATTCCTTTTGGAAGATCAAGTTGGGACATGGGCCTAAAAAAAGAGGCTGATCGTTGAAAATTTATTGGGGGTCACATAAGTTTTGGATCAAACTGATATTTGTGTTTCCCTTCATCTACGCCTGTGTGACCTTATGAACAGATTGGATGGCAATAAAACATCTTGGTGGACCCTTTGAAAGCTTCAACGGTGGGCATCACTGTCCACACTACTTTCTGAGGTGCGGTGCGCCTGATCATTGGATCTACTTCAATTTTCACTTTATTGCCTAAAATGATCTAGAAAAATGAATGGACCTTGTGGATATAACACATACATTATGGTGGGGCCACAGAACCTTACCACGTCAATACAATGACAGACTGGAATAAATGCATTCTTACTTTTCTTCCCGTGACCCATCACAATCACAAACTAAAATAAATGTACTCATGCTGAGTGCTTATCTTAAAATAATTTTATTTTACCTTTCATTTATTAACATCAACTCAAATTAGTAAAATCCAAACTGTTGGACCTGAGGTATAGTACAACCCGTTGGACTTGTCCAACGGTTGACCACAGTTTGCAGTCCACCCAGTGGATGACTCTCCATCTGTTAAGCTCTTGTGACATCCAATCCTCCTAATAGGTTAGCCCCACCATGAGAAACAATTCATACAAAAATCAACTTCATCCACTAACCCAGTGTACCACACTAAAATTTTGCTATTAATCAACGGCTATACATTATTTTCTATATTATAGCTCACATAATAATTGGATAGAGCTGATTTTTGAGCCAGGAGATCCTCATGGTGGGGCCAACTTACTAGGAAGATTGTATGTCACAAGCACTTGAGAGTGGCTCTATATTTAACTCTCTCTCTCTCTCTCTCTCTCTCTCTCTCTCTCTATATATATATATATATATATATATATATATATATATATATATATATATATAAAAGTAATGGTCTCCTAGCACTGCACCGGAGGAGACCTTTGTGCGGTCCAAATCCCAAGAAGGTTGACAATATAAACAGGAAGGGTCCTACTGTGATGCGTTCATGAAATCTACTCTAACCATTTGGTTAGTGATGACAATTTAGTTATAAGGATAAAATACCAGGTAGGTTTACGATTTAAGCGGGCCCCTCCAAGGGAAATAGTGGGAGAAGGGGACGCCTACCTGATTCCCCTCACGTGGCCTACCTAAATTATGGATATCACTTATTTTTTAAACTTATTAATAAACTTTTGTTTCTCACCTTATTAACGGAGTAGATTTAACATACAGATCATGGTGGGGCCCACCCCAAGCATACCGCCTCTCACATGCCTTTGTTGGCACGCTGTCGGGGGCGCGGATTTCCTGCGAAAGCCTTGCGCAGGAATTTCCTGCGCTGGGAACCAAGGTGGGCCCACAGTGATGTTTTATGATAAATCCACACCGTCCATCCGTTTTGGGAGCTTATTTTAGGCTATGAAAACAAAAATGAACCGGATCCAATACTCAAGTGGGCCGAAAACGTGAGATTTGAACGTCCACAGTTGAAATATTTGTGGAGCCACAGGAGTTTCGAATCAGGATAATATTTGTTTTTCCAGTTCATCCCAGTAGTAGTGACGTTATGAACGGTATGGATGTCATACAAACATCACTGTGGACCCAGGGAGGTTTCAACGGTAGTAATTTACCTATCTACCTTTTCCTTTAGTGAGGCCCACTTGAGTATTGTATCCGGTTCATTTTTGTTTTCATAGCCTAAAATGAGCTCCCAAAACGGATGGACGGTGTGGATTTATCATAAAACATCAATGTGGGCCCCACCTTGGTTCCCAGCGCAGGAAATTCCTGCGCAAGGCTTTCGCAGGAAATCCGCGCCCAGCTGTCGGGCTGTCCCATGACGTGGATAGCATTGAATGTATTGTTGACCGTGCCATTAGCCAGGGTTGGTGCTCATGGAGCCCAAATCTTATATTTTATCCACGCCGTTCATCCATTTTTCCAACTGATTTTGTGGCATTAGCACAAAAATGAGGCAGATCTAAATCTCGGGTGAACCACACCACAGGACAACAGTGGTGATTGAACGCCCACCATTGAAAACTTCCTAGGATCCACTGTAATGTTTATTTTCCATCTAACCTGTTAATTAGGTCATGCAAAGTTGGATGATTGGAAACACAAAAAACAGCTTGATCCACAACTTTTGTTGCTTCTAAAAAGTTTTTAACGGTCAACCTTCAATCAGCACTGTTTCCTGTGCTGTGGTTCACCTAAGATTTGGATCTCCCTCATTTTTGGGCTCAAGCCCGAAAATGATATGGAAAAATGGATCGATGGCATGGACAAACCACATGCATCATGGTGGTCTAAAGATCACTTCCAGCACCCACTAGGTCTCGGTGAGGTCAGTATGCAATCCGGGCTCTGATGCCGGGCGAGCTCTGGCGAGCGACGCGGATTGGCGAGTGACCCCAACACCAGCCCCGGGGCTGGTGCCAAAGCTGTGTGGCCCCACCATGATGTATGTGTTTTATCCACGATGTCCTTCCATTTTAACACCTCATTTTAGGGAATGGGCCCAAAAATGAGGCAGATCCAAATCTCAGGTGGACCACACCACAGGAAAACAGTGTTGATTGAACGTCCACCCTTAAAAACTTCCCAGGGCCCACCGTGATGTTTATTTGTCATCCAACCTGTTGATAAGGTCACACAGACCTGGATGAAGTGAAAACACAAATATCAGCTTGATCCAAAACTTTTGTGGGCTCCAAGAAGTTTTCAACAGTGCGAATTCAATTCCCACTGTTTCCTGTGGTGTGGTCCACCTGAGATTTGGATCTGCCTCATATTTGGGCCCATGCCCTAAAATAGGGTGGAAAAATGGACGGACAGCGTGGACAAAACACATACATCATGGTGGGGCCCACACAGCTTTGACACCAGCCACGGGGCTGGTGTTGGGTTCACTAGCCAATCCGTGTCCGAAACCAAGACATAGAGAACTGCCATGGCCCCCACCGTGATGTGGATGTAAAACCCACTCCGACTATAAAAGCGTGTGTTGAGAATTTAGCTATAGGGCTAAGAATTCAGCCACATTCATAATTCAAGTAGGCCACGTGAGAAGAAACAGTACAGGAGAATACCCACCATCCAAACTTTCTCACTTGGCTTGACCCATATATACACACACATGAGCCTAATTTTTAGTCCTCGTGGATTAATTTTCACCATAAAGCTAATGGTTGGAGTGGATTTCATGAATGCATCATGGTGGAGCCCACCCTGTTTTAGTTCTCAATGCCACGGGAGGTGGACCGCACAATGGTCTCTTGCGTTACGGTGCGCAGGAGACCATTACTCTCATATATATATATATATATATATATATATATATATATATATATATATATATATATATATATATATATGAACCGAAAATGTATCTAGATAAGAGCTTTGCTAGATACATTGGAACTTTAGACTTTGGAACTGGGGTTTATCTATTCAATGATCCAAACCGTTTACATGTAGGGTCTCACCTTGAATGGGGGATATGTGAGAATTAAAACTCTTGGATTAGAAATAGGGATTGTATACTTACCGATGAATACTTCTTGGGGCCACGAAAACTTTTGGATCAAGCTAATATTTGTGTTTTCCCTTCATCCAAGTTGGAATGACCTTACCAACAGGTTGGATAATGAATAAACATCATTGTGGGCCTAGGAAGGTTTCAATGGTATGGATCATTGTCTCCACTGATTTGTGGTGTGGTCCATTTGAGATTTTTTTCAGGTTAATTTTTGGGATAATGACCTAAAAAAATCTCGCCAAATGGATGGATGGTGTGGATATAAAACATACATTATGGTGAGGCCCACAGAACTTTGTGAGATCAACAAACCTCGGTGCTGTGTGGCACGCCATGCAGTCCGCTTCCAAATGGCAGGAAATATGTGCCCGTACGGAACGCGATTTGGGATGCCAGTCGGTGGATCCCTATCTGTGGGGTCCACTCTGATGTGAGTGATATACATCCACATCATCCATCCATTTTGAAAGATCATTTTAGGGCAGGATCCAAAAAATGGTGCAGATCCATATCTTAGATGCAATATACCATAGGAAATAGTCATGATCGAATACCCAATCACAAAGACATGGATGAATAGACCACACGAGTATCAGCTTGATCCAAAAGTTTTCTAGCCCATAAAAAGCTTTTAATGGTAATTAACCGTTGTTTCCAATGGTGTGGTCCACCTGACATTTATATCTCCTTAATCTTTGGCATGACAATCTTAGAAAAAGGATGGACGGATTTGATAAACAAAAACTACAAGGTGAGCCCGAAACGGTAGTTATCAGCTATTCACAGTGAGTTGTCACATCATTGGCTTTAAGGTAGGTAGGGCCCACTGTTTTTTGTGATGATCCGTACCGTCCATTCCATTATAAGGATTGTATTGTGGCATGCATGGATATAAAAATGACTCTCTACTGCTGTAGATCAAATGATCATGTAGACCATATCAGCAATTCCGTGAGAGATCCGATAAGGTATACGACGGCCTCAGATGCAAGATGGTGCGGCCCACCTTGATGTATGTATTATGTATCCACGTCGTCCATCCATTTTTCCATATTATTTTATGGTATTATTACAAAAATGAAGCACATTCAATTATTAGGTGGACCATACCATTATGTATGACTATTATCCATGTTGTCCATCCAATTTGCAATCACCTTTCATGAAATGAGACACAACGGATGATCTAGTGGACCATACCAATGGAAACAACTCTGACCCTTGAAATCTTCCCAAGGTTATTGTGATAATAAGATCATAAGACCTGAATGTATGAAAATCACAAATATCAGCTTCAGCCAAAACTTTAGTGGACCATCTCACAAGCGCTTCAGTGGCAAGATGGATGGACGGTGAAGATTACATAAGCCATATCAGTGGACCCATCGAGGTTAGCTTCCTCGAAGCGTAAGCGGCTAAAATGGAATGAGCTTAAAATCGCCGTTAAAATGGCACTTATTTGCCGGTATATAAAATAAAAAAAAAAAGAAAAAAGAAAGAAAGAGGCACTAAAATAGAAATAGCTCGTAGACAGATTTTTGTTCATCGATTAACGTGTGGGCACCAATATGTCATTAACCTTTTTTAAAATTCCAAGGCGATAAACCGTTGGTCTTTTACCCGGCCAAACATCACCTCAAATTAAATAGTAAGTGTGAGGCTACGCCATTGATTATTTACGGGGCAAAGATTGCATGAAATTCACTCAAATCATTAGATGCAATATAAAAATTTAGTCTTGCACTCCAAAAATGGGATAATGTGTGATTCAGGTGGGCCACACCAAGAAAAATAATTTGGAAGGTCGGTGTCATACTGTACACTTTTCCAAGAATAAAAAGTTTTCTAACATGGTGGTATGTGTTAGATCCATGCGGTCCAATCATTTTGCCAGATCAGTTTTGGGCATGAGCCCATAAACTAAGAAGATTCAAAGCTCAAGTGAATCACAGGACAGAAAGTTATGGGAACAATAACACCCACCGTTAAACCTTTCTACGGCCCACCATTATATTTACTTACCTTCCTACCTGTTGATAACGTTTCACAGACATGGATGAAGGGAAAACATAAATCAGCTTGATTCAAAACTTCTGTGGACCTGAGAAAGATTTTAATGGTAAGCTTTCATTTCCCACTACTTTCTATAGTGTGGTTCCCTTGAGCTTTGGATATGCATCATTGTTAGGCTCATCCTCTACAATGATCTGAAAAATTGAATGGACAGTACGAATATAATATATACATCATGGTGGGGCCCACATAAGTTTTTCACGTCCAGGTTGCTGTGTTATAATACACGCCCATTCATGAGGTGCTTGCTTTGAATTGTCTGGAAATCTGATTACAAAATATTACAATCTTATTAGATGATATTGGCTACCCAACTTTCCAATTTCTATTAGATTGCTAAATATCTTGAAAATGGCGCCAAATATATAAGACTGGGATTTTTAGCTACCGAATTTTCCAAATTCTATAATTAGATTGCTAAATATCTTGAAAATATATATGGCCAAATATATAAGAGTAGGGGGGAATGACCACCTTCGCACCAGCGTGCATATAGCTATTTGCCCACCACGCTATCTGGAGCAGTGGAGGGACTCTTTCTCTACAAGATGTGTTCACAGCACATAATTATGTGGGCCCCACCATGAATATGTCTTATATTCACGCCATCCATTTATTCTGCTATATCATTTTAGTTTATGGGCTAAAAAATGAGGCAGATATAAAGCTCTACTGGACCATACTGTAGAAAGCAATGAGACAATGACACCTACAATTGATACTTTCCTAGGCCCGCCGTGATATTTATTTTCCATCCAACCTGTTCTTAAGATCACAGGGACTTAGATGAACGTAAAACACATCTACCTGCTTGATCCAGAACTTTTGAGGGCCCCAATAACCTTTCAATATAGGAGGCATTCAATTGCCACCTCTTTATATGGTTTAAGTTTTGGATATGCCTCATTTTTTGGGCTCATTGACCTGGAAAATGAATGGACGGAATGGATTTCATATAATGATTACGGTGGGCCACACCGAACAGATTTGGTACAGCCCTAGCCTCGGTGTATCCCTTATAGTGGGGCCTACCTTGATGTATGTATTCTATATCCATGCCGATCATCCATTTTACTAGATCATTTTATGGTATTAACCTAAAACTGAAGTAGATCCAACTCTCATGTTGACTAAACCTTATAAAACAATGGTTACTGGCAATTAATGGGGCACAAAAGTTTTGAGTCAAGCTGACATTTGTTTTATTCCTCGGTCCACGTTTATTTGACATTATCAAGAGATTGGATGGTAAATAAAATTTAAAAAAAAAAAAAAAATCTTCAAGTACCCTAGGAAGATTTTAATGGATGGGTGTTCAATCACAATGTTTACTATAACGTGGTCCCCTTGAAATTTGGATCTTCTTCATTTTTAGGCTCATGCCTTAAAATGATTTAAAAAAATAGATGGATGGCATGGATATAGAATACATAATGAAGGTAGGCCCCATGGCAAAGGCTGCACCGTTTGGGTTATGAGGTGGGAGAGGGCAGGGAAGGTGGGCGGGATTGGGTACTACCCCCACGGGACCTGTTGAGAGACGGACGGTCCTGTAAAAGGCTTTGTGGGGCCCACGTGATGTATGTGTTTTATCCACGTCTTCTATTTATTGTAAAAAATCATTTTCCGCGGTGAGCTAAAAAAACTAGGCAGATCAAATGCTCAAGTGGCCTGAAACGGTGAGGATTGAATGCCTCCGGCTGAAAACCTTTTGGGTCCACAGAAGTTATGGATCAAACTGATATTTATGGTTTCCCATTATCCAGGTCTGTGTGACCATATGTTCATGGCAAATAAACATAACAGTGGACCCAAGGAAGGTTTCAACGTTGAGGTGATTGTCAACACTGCTTCTAGTGGTGTGGTCCAATATTCCAGTCTTGGACCTGCCTACCCTACAATGATCTTTCAAAATGGATGGACTTATTGGATATGACATGTACATCATGGCGGGGCCCACATAGTTAGGTGACGACAACACATCTTGTTCGTGAAAGAGAATGCGAGACAGCGTTTCGTCACACAGTGTGGTGCGCAAATAGCTATATATATATATATAACTATGAGGTCAACCTCATGGGAAGTTCCCATGAGGTCAAGCTGTTTGGGCCCCACCGTGATGTGTTTCAAACATCTACTCCATCAGATAGATGCACCATTCAATGGTGGGCCACAGGATAAAAAATCAGATCCATCCATGACTTAGACGGGCCACACCACAAAAAAAGTTGGGAGGGGTTATCTACCCATTAAAACCTTCATGATCGTTGATTGGGCCCACTGAGATGTGGTTCACAAATCCAGCCCATCCATTATGTGTGTTCCACTTCTACGAGGGTCCATATCAGGTTTCATTTCAGGCACGTCCAAAACTCAGGTGGGCCCGAACAAGTGATTTTAGATATTTTAGGCATGTCTTCACATGGTTTTAGATGGTATGGCCCACCTGAGTTCCCTGTATGGCTGATTTTTGGGGTATCCCATAACATAAAGGAGACCCATCAAATGCACGGTGTTGATGTCCGACACACATCACGGTGGGGCCCACACAGCTAGACCTCAAGGGAAGTCGACCTCATAGAACCATTTCCCATGATACTATGAGGTCGACCTCATGGGAACTTCCCATGAGGTCGAGTTATGTGGGCCCCACCGTGATGTGTGTCAAACATCTACTCCATCAGTTAAATGCAACATTCCATGTTGGGCCATGGGCTTAAAAATCAGGTCAACCTCATAGAACCTCATATATATATATATATATATATATATATATATATATATATATATATATATAGAGAGAGAGAGAGAGAGAGAGAGAGAGAGAGAGAGAGAGAGAGAGGAATGCTTACCTGGGCACTTCTCGTGAGAGACACTCATGAGCACTTTCTCTTGGCTTATCGCACGTGATGTGAGCCCAAAATCTGAGCCGTTCATATGATGCAGCACCCCAAAAAACCCGTAAGGCCCATCTTTCAACCTGTTCCAGAACTTTGGTGGGCCTGCGTTGAGCATTCCTATATATATATATATATATATATATATATATATATAGACTCACTCTCAAGTCCAACCGGTTGGACCACAGTTTGCAGTCCACCCAGTAGATTTCTTCCAACCTGTTGAGTGCTTGTGAAATCCAATCCTCCTATTAGGTTGGCCCCACCATGAGGATTCCCTAGTTCAAAAATGAGCCCTATCTAATCACTAAGTGAGCTACAATATAGAAAACAGTGTATAGCCATTGATTAATAGCAAAATTCAAGTGTGGTACACTGGATCAGTGGATGCGGCTGATTTTTGTATGAATTGTTCCTTGTGGTGGGGCCAACCTACTAGGAGGATTGGATGTCACAAGCACTTAGGAGGTTTAGAGAAATCAACTGGGTGGACTGCAAATTGTGGTCCAACCGGTTGGACTTGAGAGTGCCTCATATATATATATATATATATATATATATATATGAGGCACTCTCAAGTCCAACCGGTTGGACCACAATTTGCAGTCCACCCAGGAGATTGCTTCCAACCTGTTAAGTGATTGTGAAATCCAATCCTACTAATAAGTTGGCCCCACCATGATGATCTTCTAATGCAAAAATCAGCCTTATCCAATCATTATGTCAGCTACAGTATAGAAAATAGTATATAGCCATTGATTAATAGCAAAATTTTAGTGTGGTACACTGGGTTAGTGGATGAAGTTGATTTTTGTATGAATTGTTCCTCATGGTGGGGCCAACCTATTAGGAGGATTGGATGTCACAAGAGCTTAACAGATGGGGAGTAATCCACTGGGTGGACTGCAAACTGTGGTCCAACCGGTTGGACTTGAGAGTGCCTCATATATATATATATATATATATATATATATATATATATAGATCCAGTGATCATTCCTCTCTCTTTATAATTTATATATATACATAGTTCGATGGTCTCCTACGAACTGTACCGCATGACACTGTCATGCTGTCCAACTCAGTCGTCCCGGGAACTTAGATATGGTGGGCCCTACAGTGATGCATACATGAAATCTACTCCGACCATTAGGTTAGTGATGGCCAGGTAGATTTATGATTTAGATATGCCACACCAAATGAAACAATGTGAGAGGGGATGCTTATTGTTGGATTTTTACATGGTCCACCACGGTATTTATATGAATTCCACTCCAACCATTAGCTTTCTTGAGAAAATTCGTGTATGGGATACTTGATTTATGTGTCAAACCAAATGACACAGTTTTGATGGAGGTGCGCGTCCCCTACCTATTTCCCCTCATGTGGCCCTCCCTAATCATCGATTTGGCTGATGTTGTAACCATAAAGCTAAATGTTTATTGCTAACCTTACGGAAGGAGCTAATTTCACATACACATCATGATGAGGCCACCCCCAGCCTACCCTCAACTGCCTTGGCTGGCACGTTGTCCTGGGACGTGGGTTGCATGCTGACCAAGGCAGTGGGCAAAGTGGGTGGGCGCTCGTGGATCCCACAATATGTGTTATCCATGCCGTCCATCCATTTTTCCAACTTATTTTATTGCATTAGCACAATAATGAAATGGATCCAACTAGCAGGTGGACCACACCATAGGAAAAGAGGGGTGATTGAACGCCCACCATTGAAAGCTTCTCAGGGTCCACTGTAATGTTTATTTTCCGTCCAATGTGTTGATTAAGTCATAAAAACCTAGATGGGAGTAAAAGACCAATACCAGCTTGGTCCAAAACTTTTGTGCCCTAACAAGTTTTTAATGGTGGGCCGTCAATCACCACTGTTTCTTCTGGTGTGGTCCACCTGAAATTTGGATCTGCCTCGGTTGTTGGTTCACTCCCTAAAATTATCTGAAAAAACTAACCGACTGCATGGAAAAAACACACGCATCATGGTGGAGGCCACGTATCATTTCCAGCACCGACCACTAGCGACCAATGCATGTCTGGCAGGTTCAGCATGCAAACCGGTTTGCTACGTGAAGGAGCTTGGCCAGAAAACCAATATGGGAGAGCTTGGGTGGGCCCTTCGGTGATGTGTATGTAAAATCCACTCCAACCACAAGGTGTGTGACTAAAATTTAGTTATAAGATTCAAAAATAAGCCACATCCATAATTCAAGTGGGCCACGTGAGAAGAAACAGTGCAAGGATTGCCGACCTTTCAACCTTTTTTACTTAGTGTGGCCCACATAAATAATGTATGGGCTTACTTTTTGGTTCCCATGTATTAATTTTCATGACGTAGCTAACGGTTGGAGTGGATTTCATAAACTCATTATAACAATGCCACCCGTCTAAGTTGCCAAATATCACCAGGAATTGGATATCTAAGAATTAAAACTCTTGGATTAGAATGTTGTAACCCTTTGATCATTTGTCTTTTTTTTCTTTTAACCCTTTAATTCTGCTAACCAAAGGGTCAAAATCCAATCCAATAGTTTTTTGGTAAATCCTCAGTCAGAGGTGTGGCCCATCTTATAAATGATTTGGGTCATTGAAGAGGACAGCAATTCAACTGCATGCGTAAGTCCCGATCTATCATATCGCAGTGTATTGAGATGAAGTCTAGCAAATCTCCTACCGTAAATATCAGGATATCTTGATCTTAGGGAGGAGTTTTCCTGGAATGCCACAATAATGCTATGTTGGACGAAAAGATTATGGAATATATACTGCAGTATTCTCCAATCCAAAACAGCCCTCAAGAAGAAATGACACATTTCAATGATTCTTTTGGTGGAAGTAGCAGCTCCTAATCACATGGTGTTTTGAGGGAAATGAGTAATTGCAATTTGGTGCCAATTTACAGGAATGCTAAGGGAGGAAACTACAATAGGGAATTATATGATGCGTGGCCTGCACTTTTGTGCAGTATGCATGGGTTTTCAATTTGACAAGAAGGCCCATGGTTATCCAAACCATTAGTCAGTTGTAGATGGGTTCTTGGTAGGACAATCTTGAACTTCTGATTTATGGTTTCCAGATAGATGGTTGAGAAATACAACAACAGTCCACATTCAAATGTAAAAAGTCCTACAGTCGTTAGGGGACCTTCCAATTTTAGAGGTTTTTAGGCATTCTTCCAAAGCATGAAGTCATTGACTGAGTATTTCAGCATTTTTATTGAATTTGGCTACAAAGTAAGTCTTTTGGTGAGCTTTGGATTTGGTAGAATTTGGCCGAATCTAAAGAGATGCAAAAATGGGGAGCCTAAAGGTAACTTGTTGCAGTTGTAGGAAATTGCATGTGTTGGGATAGCATTGATCCTGAAATCTCCTAATCATTTGAACCGGTTAAGTAACTATTTGGTGTTAATCTTGAGAGCCTATAAAAAATTACAATGAGAAGAGTAAGGATAGAAGAGAAAAAAAAATGAGAGAGCATTAGATGCCGAGGGTGTATTGAAACTTTAGCCCTCTACTCTTATTTATATAATAGTAAAAATGTAAATGCACCTATCATCCTTATTAATGGACTTCATCCTAGTGAGCCTTATTCAAGGATTGACCTTTCAACACTCCCAAACATTATAGCGATCAATACAAGCTTGAGACAAGGACTAACATGATCAAACTTAAGCAAAAGAAAAAAAGAAAAAAAAAGAAAAAAAAAAAGCTCCAACGGAACCGAATCAACGATACTCTTTTAGCATTGCAATTTCATGAAGTGTTAAAAAAATCCCAAGCTAATTAATGAGCTCAACATCTGTAGTCCTTGTGAGCATCATGATCACCAATAATCCCTGCATGTGCAAGCCCCATCCTTGAAATGATGGAACCGTTTTATGTCTCTCAAGACAATCTCCCTCTCACTGATCTTACTTACGTGTTTCATCAATGAATGGCAATCTCCACACACTCTCAAATCCTCCACTATCCTAATAACCGCCGGACTCGAAGTGCTGACCAGCCCGAATGCGAGCGCCAGCTTCTCGCTGTGACTTCCCAGTGTATTTTATTTCTCCTCTTCCTCAATATTATGAAGAACTCCATCGGCATCGCGCATGTACCCTTGGGCCCTCGCATATGCTGTTATCTCCTCTAACTTCCTGTATATTTCTTTTGTACGTTCGTGGTCCTGATCACCCGCTGTAAAACTATGCACATGGCCTCCAACCTCAATGAAACTCCGCCCAAGGGGCTTATCTGTACCCCTAATATTCATTAGGTTTCTCACCTTCTCAACGTCTTCCCATCTCCTGGCCTCAGCATATACGTTGGAGAGAAAATTATAGCTACCTGGATGCTTGGGTTCAAGCTGTAAGAGCCTGTTTGACGCTATTTCTTCCATTTCAATGTTCTTATGAGCTCGGCAAGCACAGAAGAGTATGCCCCATATGACGAAATTGGATTCGATTGGCATGCTTATGATGAATTTGAGGGCTTTCTCTAGATGGCCTGCGCGAACAAATAGATCCACAATGCAGGCGTAATGCTCCACTGTTGGTGTGATTGAGTAATCTAAATGCATGCAGTTGAAGATCTGCAACCCTTGATCAACCATGCCAGAGTGTGAACATGCCGTCAAGACCTCCAAAAACACAGCCTTATCTGGATGTATACCTGCAAAAATAGGCAGATTTAATCTCCTTAACTATGCACAGGCTGCAGGAAAAGCAATTGTGGCTCACGGGCGTGTCAATTTGGTGCACAAAATTCAAGCTGTTCATCACGTGGGCCTTACCAAATATGCACCCTGACCCAAAAATAATCATGCTGATATAGTCATCAGGTGGGCCACATTTTCCTGAAGACATGAAGATTAAAAGATTAACCAATGGTCTATATTTGGCATACACATGGACCACCTCACATGGCTTTCCTGAAGAGTGGAATGGCCTAGACAACATACATGGTGGCGCCAGCCAAGTGCGCATCCCAGCTCTTGCTAAGACTCTCCACATTGGCACATGGTGGAGAGTGGGATTAGACTCACACAAGAAGGGCAGAAGAGATCAATAAAATTTCATTAAGAACACTATAGCTTCAATGTTAGAGCTCATACCTGAAGATTTCATCTCTTCAAAACATCGGAGGGCCTCTTCACAACATCCATGAATAGCCCAACCTGATATCATGGCAGTCCAAGTAAGAACATCCTTCTTTTCTATTCGATAGAAAACCCGACCAGCACACCCAATGTCCCCACACTTTGAATACATAACAACCAAATCATTCCCAAGCCTTGTGTTTATCTAAAACTCATGGCCCAAAACATATTCATGAATCCGAATCCCAGCATCTAAAGCTCCGATCCTCGCACACGCCATTAGTGCGGAAATCACATTACAATCATAAGGTTTCACGCCTTCGTCCAACATTCTAAAGAAAGTACTCAAAGCTCTTTGATGGTCTCCATTTCGTGAAAACCCAACAGTCATCATTGTCCAAGAAAGCACGTCCCTCTCCGGCATCGCCTCTAAAATCTTGCTCGCCCTTTCCAAATCCCCAACGTTACAATAACCATTAATTAAAAGGTTCCCCAAGAGCATGTTCTCAGGAGTTTCCTCGAATAGCTGCAGTGCGTGATCCAAGAACCCGAATCTCACATACATATGGGCCAATGAAGTCGGGATGAAGGAGCCGATATCAAGCCCGAGCCTAATGATACTGGCATGGAGGGCGCCACCGAGGCCGTAATCGAGCAATGAACTGGCGGATCTAAGTGCGTAGGCGAAGGTGAATCTGTCCGTACTGATGCTTAGGTGTCGCATGAGGACGAAATGAGAAGTCGAGTTCGCGAAACGGCCATTAAGACAGAGGGCCCCTATCAACGAATGGAAGATGGAGTGATCAGGGTCATGGAAATGGTGGAAGATCGAGAGGGCGTAGTCGATCGACTTGAGAAGACAGAGGGCCCCTACCAACGAATGGAAGATGCTCCATTTTCTGATAATAGTTTCCATTAGCTTAATTTAATTATCAGCAAAATTCTGCAAAATTGGATGTCAGTTTTGCATTGTAACTTATGGTGGGAGTTCTTTGTTTGAGTATAGAAGTATTTGTGTGACCAGCTTGTGCCGCATTAAAGTGCCAGGGATGATATCTAAGCGTCTTCCTAGCATGTGGGCTCTCACTGCATTCATTGTCGTCGTTGTGTTTAATTTTCCTTTTCTTAATAAAGGATTTCGATAACCATGAAAAAAAAATCAATTTCGTTATCATTCTGCTGTTGTTACTGTCTACTATTTTTTGGTACTTTGGCTCATTTATTTCTCAAGAAATAGAAGTATTTAGGCACCCTATTTTGATTGTACACGACTCTTGTCAATTGTGAAGCAAAGCTTCAACTAGATACCGTGAAAAGAGAGACTTTTCAGAAAGTCTTTTGACACTTCCTGAACTTCATCAAAATAGAAGTAATCTCATCCCCTGGCCTAAATATATACAAATTCTCAAAGGAACTTCCTCTAAATAGAAATTTTAGAAAGTTGTATCCAATAAGATTGCTGGTTGATTGATTGGTTCCCTTTGACATTGTTAGTGATTGGTGAAACTTGTTCCTTCGTTGATCATAAATACATTCTAATGTTGTTCGTATACACATTTGAATGTAAGAAGGTTCATAACTTCGAATTCCAATAAAAACATATTTGTTTCCCTAGATTCTTCAATCAATCTTAGGATACTTCTTCATGCATCTGGAGAGGTATCTCATTTTATTCTCATACAAGATAATAAAAAATTATGTTTCATGTTTACTTTAGAATGAATTCTATCTGGAATTGCAGACTAGAAAAACTGAACTGTGCAATGATTGGTCAAGCAACCACGGAGACCCCTTCTCAGGGTTAATTTTCAGAGCTGGAAATGACTGGAGGGGTGCCTGACCAATCATCACCTGAGTAGGTGAGTTTTTCTTAGTCAATGATTGAGCATGGTATACGTCTCTTAGTTGCATCAACATTCTACCAAGATGCCACTTCCTCTTCAAACTTGCACCTTAGACTTGCATTGCCACTCATGGGTTCGAGTGGTAGACTCACAAGAGTTTCAACATGAGGTCATGGGTTCGAGTACCCATTGTGGTGAAATTCCACTGTGGTGTGAGTGCGTGTGTGTGTGGGGTGTGAGTGTGTGTGTAAAAAAAAAAAAAGACTCACACTACCACTCCTACTTCCTAGGATTCTACATATGCTAAAATTTTGAGCCAGATGCTTCCTCACCACTGGACCCGAACTCCCTCCCACAGCCCCTCAAACTTTGTGCAACTAGGGTTCCTTCTATTTAGATACCCTAAGAGTCTCTCTTTTCTGAGCACTTGGAATAGATTATGCTACAAGTGATAGTATGGATTTGTTTTGTGTTAACAGAATCTGATGGATTTGTTAACAGAATCTGACTCTGTTCTGACTGTTGATTACTCAAATACTTCATCACACTGGAAATTTTCTTTGATAATAAAGATAACTTGATCAAAATGTTGGGTTTGAGCCTATAGCTTAATGGTAGATATTGTGCATTCAACATTGAGGTCTCAGGTTCAATAGCAGCGTAACAGTAAATAATAAAAACAGAAAAAGAAAAAAAAGAAGCAAAAGATTAAACAGTTCATCATACAGAAATAGGTACATGCTGTACCATGGTTTGATGTATTTTCCAAAACATGTACATATTGCCCATGAATGATATAGCTCTACTGGCCCATATCGGCCCAAAACAGCCCAATACAGGGGCAATATGATCCTGTGTATTGGTGGTGACTGATACGTTACCCCAAAATGATTTTGCAAAGAATGCATGGTACAGAACTCGTGGAACGAGTGATTTCACTAGAAGGTTCAATTTTTTGTCCCCTTTTTCCATCTTACTTGCAAAGAAACAAATGTTGGTTTGACATTATAGTCTTCATGGAAACACGAAGAGTTTATCACATTTCATCCCTTCTCTTTTGCTTACAAAAGAATTACCATGTTCTCAATGTTTTCCATCTGACTGATGTGTGTTTTTTGTTGTAATGATATTTGATGAATGTTTGGCTTTTCTTTTTTCCCCCTCTTTTTCTGCTTCTTCTTCTTTCTATATCATGTTCATAGACTAAGAAGAAAAGTTCTTGTGCCGCAAAATGATGTGGAGATGATGGTTAATAGTTCTCTTTCCTCTGCAGGCAAAAAGGGATTTAAATGATCCTGAGAATGCTATAATTGGTGCCTTTGCTGGTAAGTTGGTATGCCTACTTCTAATTTGCGTAATTGTGGACTTTGCAGTTACTTCTTCTTGCTGCTGTACTAGAAATTTGTTTGGACTCCTTATCAGTTTTTCTTGGTTAGCTTTGAAAACTTTGCCTGCATTTACAACTTATTCTGAAAATATATCTAATCTAGTGGAAGTCTACCATGATGAGACTGAAGTTGTGAAAGCTTACTCATAGTTGATCACATGTGTAGACAGTAGAATAACAATAAAAAAATCATGGTATAAGTTCAAAGAATTAATGCATTTTCTTGACAAAATTTTCAGCGCTTTCATGTGAATACTGATTTCATGTGCATGATGTTACGGTGTCCTGTAGAATTTGGGCTCTTGACACTTGATTGGTGGATGCGCAATAGTGGTTACACTGGCCTTTTGGTTTTTAAATACCCCATCTTGTGCTCCGTCTTGAGTTTTTATATCTTGCCTGTAAGAGTAGGTTACATGGAGGTGTGCAATGGAGTTCCATATAATGCAATAGAGTAGGTGTGCAAATCTGCTAGCGAGGGTGGTGCTAGCATAAGGAATTTAAAAACAATGCACCTGGTTCTATTTGGGAAATGGTTGTGGAGACTTGGGATGAAAGATGATGGCCTATGGAAACAAATAATTGCTTGCAAATGTGGTATGGCAGAGGGAGGTTGGTTCTCTAGGTGTTTCTAGGTATAGAATCTCGGGTGCTTTGAAGGCAATTTTTAGACTCATTGACCTCTTCAAGTAGGAAATAGCTTGGTGGGAGGCATATCTCGTGTTCAATTCTAGAAGGATGTTTGATGCTTTGATATGTTCCTTTGCTTGATCTTTCCTAACTTGATGCGTGTTGCCTCAAAGATGGAGATGTATATTTCCCATTGTTTCTCATCCTTAGGTGGCCAGGTGGTTTGGGCTCCTCCTTGTTGCATCAAATTGAGTGAAGATGAATTGGAGGACATGGTGAATCTGCTGGATCTCTTGCAGTGGTTCCCTCTTGAGTCCGGTCGGGGTGTGGCGGTTGGAAAGGTCAAGAAGATTCTCTATTAGATCTTTTTTTATGGGGGATCTGTTCTCCCTGTCCTCAAGAATCTCACAACCAGATGGATTTTATTTGGTTGTATGAGGTGGACAGAGGAGATTTTCAAATTTCCCATACCCAATTTGCTGATTATACAATTCTATTTTGCGATGCTGAAGCTTCAAAAGTAGACAGCTTGAGGATGATCATCCACTGCTTTGAGGTGGTGTTGGGGCTTAGGGTGAATATCCTGCTGCTTCAAGGATGATCATCACCTGCTTTGGGGTGGTGTTGGGGCCTGGGGTGAATATTCTGAAGAGCGAGATGTTAGGCATTGGCATCAAGTGGCATCTCTTGCTGAAAAGCGGGGTGGACCGCCCGTGGTTATTTCTTTTCTTTGGTCGGTGGTTAATAGTAGGGTGCTTACAATTGATAACCTTTGGATGAGGAATATGATTATCCCAAAATGGTGGATTATGTGCTGTGGGACAGATTGTGGATCATTTATTAATGCAGGGCATCTTCACTAGAGTTGTTTGGAAAAGATTTCTTGGTCTTTTTTTATGTTGCTGGATGATGCCTTTGATTGGTTTCTTCTTCTTAGCATAGCATGAGTGTGGAGTAGGCCATAAAGGGAAAATTCTGTGGAGACTTCTCAATTCTAATGCATTTGTGGTTGATTTGGGTTGAGTGGAATGATAGATGCTTTCACAATTGCCATCTATGTCTTGATGAGATGTTCAAGAATGCTAAATTGGGTGTGATTTAATGGGCTTTAATTCTCAATTTGTTCGTGAGCTGTCTTGTTGTATCTTTTGATTCTTGTTGGTCAAGCTTTTGCAATTTTGAGGGATTGATCCGTCATCTTCACCTTCTTTTCTTTCAATGGAATCTGCATTACCTCTGAAAAAATTGTAGGTAACATGGAAGTTGCACCATTCTTTGAAGTGATAAGTTCATGTTTCTATGGAAGCACTTTCCTTTTAACAAGTTTTACCTTTGATGTTTCTTATTCTCTTTTCTATCCTTTCAAGGGTGAAAGTGTCTTCTGTATTAGATCTTTATGTTCAGCAGCAGCTTGATTGGACCAAGCCTCCACAATTTCAGAATCTCCTTTGTTGGATGGCCTGTTTTCCTTGGTCGGATTAGGGTGAATTCCTTCCCTTAGAACCATGCTTGAGAGTTTCCTACCTCATATGGGTCTGCAGTCTATTCTTTTGATGTACCATCCTAATAGATTCGAATGCATGTGATGATCATTGAAATTTCAGCCCCATGAAATTTCAATGGTGGGACGTCCACTGTTTTTTCTTGTCACAGCACGCCCAACTGTATAAGATAATGTCCACTATGTTATCATGGAGTGTGCTCGAATACGGCAGGCGCATGGGTCCAGAACTCAGAAATGCAAGGGCTGCAATCTGTTGGGCTACGGACTACCTTCTTAAGGCCGCTACAGCTACCCCAGGGAAACTCTATGTAGGTGTAGGCGACCCCAATGCCGATCACCATTGTTGGGAGCGTCCGGAGGACATGGACACTCCAAGGACCGTCTACTCAGTCTCCCCAGATAAACCAGGATCTGACGTGGCTGCAGAAACTGCAGCTGCACTCGCGGCCGCATCTATGGTCTTTGAGAAGGTCGACCCAAACTACTCAAAAGTGCTGCTAAGGACTTCAAAGAAGTTTATGGATTTTGCAGTTAGGTATAGAGGAGCCTACAGCGACTCGCTTGGCTCAGCTAGCGCTGTGTGTCCTTTCTATTGCTCCTATTCTGGTTACAAGGTAATGCATTCACACTTATAGTATATAATTAAACTGTTTTCGACAAATGTAGTTTTAGATGAAACATATATAGCCTAGTATTAGAAACCATGAGAAGATTAAAAATAACTAATTGCCTACAAGCAATACTTCCATAACTTGTGGTACCAAACCATCTTTCCCACCAACATGCCATTTGTCTAGAAAACTAAGTACAGTGAGAGCATAAGGCTCTAATCTCAAGCTTGTTGGTTGAGTTAGTAGAGACAATGTAGTGGTAAACCTTACTACTACTAAATAAATAAATAAACAAGAGGATAGGTTCTATGATGAATATCAGACCTTGGTTGTCCATTGATTCCAATGATGTGTGATCCTTCAATGTGGACCAAAATGCTCTTCATGTATGATTTGCCCTGTATCCACCTCATCCATCCGTTTTTCAACATGGTCCCAAAAATTAAAAAGGTCCAAATATCAGATGGACCATACCACAGGAAGCAGTGGTGATTGAAATACAAAGACGGGCTTGATTCAAAAATTTTGTGGCCCACTAAAAGTTCTTAATGGTCATTCACTACTGTTTTCAGCTGTGTAATTTGGATTTGCTTAGATTTTGAGATCACTATCCTAAAATGAGCTGGAAAACCGTATAGAAAATGGGATTGGTGCTTAGGTGGATATATATAGCACTGGCAAAAACCTCAGTTAACTCATGATTACTAACTTGCATGCATTGCATGGCCAGCCACCTGCCTATCTTAAGCTGGAAGCCTGTAACTGGGACTAGATTCCTGCCCATGTTTCACTCACGATATTTGACAGGCTGGCTGGCTCCTATGAGAAAGGAGACACTTGTTTGAAAATAGGCACTGTTGGCTCGTTTTCATCTTGAGCATTCGTTAGATGTCCCCAATCGGACAGATAGAAAATCAGTTCAGTGTAATTTTTTTTTCTTCTTTATCTTCTATCCTAAAGCCAATGATCTCAACGGTTTGATTTCAGCTAATATATGCTCCGTTTCAAATCTAAGATTGCATGTCTTTGAAATATCCAACTCATTTTCTGTACCATATCTTTAATTATTTTCGACAATGAAGTGCTCCACTAGGTCGACATTAATAAGTGGAAGAAAAATAGTAGGGCGGGGAAACTTTTGTTTTTATGCAGTGCATAAAATAGCCAACCTCTATAGGTACACTATGCTATATATATGAGATCCACTCTGTTCATCAGGCAATAACGATTATCTGGACCATACACGTAGAAGTTAATCCTGATTAAAAACTCATATGGGCCACGCCGAAGGTAATAATATCAAATTATCCAAAAATCCACCACACCACAGGTAATAATATAAAATTATCTAAAAAACCATCAAGTCCATGAGGTGTGGCCCAAATGAGGTCTCCAAGGAGATTTCAATGGTAGGAATTTCTCTACCGCCTTTTCCTTTAGTGCGGCTCATTTGAGTCTTGGATCCAGATCATTTTAGGAGTTCTGTATTCTATAGGAGGAAGAGTTGAAGACAAAGTATGGAGGACTTCGACCCAAGTTACCTCCAATCCAAGTAACTATCGTTTCTCTTGCTTGTAGATTGGTTTCAGTGATGCTGACTACATTTATATGCTTATCAGTTTTGGATTTCTATTTTTATTTTCAGATCAGTCCACGCTCTTACTTCGACTCTGCTGACTAAAAATTTCTCTGCTTGCTGGCTTTGTTTGTGAATGCTCTATCTAAAGAGGATCAAATGGAATTGCCTCCAGGTTTCCGATTTCATCCAAGTACTGAAGCTTCATCATGCATATATAATAGTTATCAAGCTTGTCACCTAGCATTTCTTACGAGTAGGTGGTGCTTCATTGTCTTTTGTTGTTGTTTTTCCTTTTTTGTTCTTACATTATAATACTCATACTCTTTATGTTTTATATTCTGGATTTTGCAGGTGGGCCAGTTGATGGATTTGCTAACGTATGAGGTGGAAGTAGCCATAAAGGAAAGATTAGAAATGAAGGCTAGCTTCACGTATGGTCAAGAGATTGGTTTCAATATTGGGGACAAAATAAAGCCTAGTTGCTCATTCTATGGAGAATGGTTCACTTCAATGTGTAGATTTGTAACAAATATTAATATTATTTTTCACTAGAAATGTAAGGACTTTAAGTTTCATATATGATATAATTATGATTTGTTAGGTTTTAGGTTTTTTTTAATAATTTGGATGACTATCAGGTGTAATAGATTCAAAAATAAATTTAAACATTATAGGTGTGGTTCAGAAAATTTAGCGACGGACCAAACCCGTCGCTAAAATTCCTAAATAAATGCAATCACGCGGTCGCCCATAAATTTAGCGACGGACCAATATTCGTGGCAACAATTTTGTACGACGGACCGATATCCGTCGCTAAATCCGTCGCTTTACATAATTTAGCGACGGACGTAATTCGTCGTTTAAAGGCGACGAACATAATTCGTCGTTTAAAATTTGCTACATAGTAAATTGCGACGGACCATGCGACGGACCAAGTTCGTCGCTAATATCAATTTGCGATGAACTTGATTCGTCGCAAAAATGCAATTTTAGCGTAGTGCGGATTCCGCCTTTGAGTATAGAATCTCTCTCTCTCTCTCTCTCTCTCTCTCTCTCTCTCCTCCACGATTTCTCTTTTTGGTGTTTCTAGAAGGAGGAGAGACGGACGATCTCTTATAACCAAACACAGTGAGTTGGCTTGGTGCAAAAGAGGTTTGGATCCGGACGATTTTGGCGTTGGCACCGCTTGAGAATCATCACGTCCGACTTTCTTGCACTTGATCGCTTAGAAACCGTAGGAATGGTAGGTGGGGTCCACAAGAAAATATGAGCGAAGTTCGGAGAGACTATGCATAGCAAATCGGAAGATCATGATCGTCTTAGTCTTGAACAGTGGTTTAGAGTGAGCCGTACAGGGCGTGATTAGTAGCAAGATTTGGGGGGATTAAGTTTAGGTGGAGAGCCATCAGGGATCAGATTTGAATATGGGGCCCACCTGGAGGACGGCGTGGATCACGTTGTTCTGGGCATGCAGATGCTGCCGCTGTTGCAGTAGCAGCGTCAAAGAAGAACTTTCTTAAATCTTTTTTTTTGTTCCATGCGCCGCACGGTATACATTACCTACTGCTGCTATCACAAGTGAGGTCCACACACTATGAATCAGGGGCATCTGCTCTGTCCAACAAGTTGGCAACATCATTTTAACCGCTGCCGAGAAAAATGAGGCAGATCTGAGATATGATGGGCCACTTATGCATTAATTTCTGTTTAGGGCATTTGTAGGATGATCTGAGATCTGAAATTCGACGTGTATGGTTAAAATATGCCCAAAAGCATGTATATAAAGTTTTGCGTGAACAACACGGCCTAATGTGTGAAAACATTTAGTAGGTAATAGTCATCATTACCGTTACCGTTTTTTAGGTATTGTGGGCTACACATAGATCAGGTCAGCATCATGTTACCACATTCCCATATAAACAAAGGGCTAAAAAGAAAATGAACGGATTGGATTTACTTTGAAGTGGACCCAATGACAACTCACATCTACATCATTGCCTCGAGATTAGAGGCTAGGTGACTTTTTCTTCACTCAAACTTCTGTACCAGTGCAGAACCAAAGTAAGGGTATTTTTGTACACAGCAAAGTCAGGGAAAATAGTTTCAGTAGGAACAAGTGAGTAATTTCACCGTACAAAGGGGTCCATACGGTCAAAATCTCATTTAAAAAAGTAGAGGCGCTGAAATAGAAATAGCTCAAAAGCTAGCAGATTTTTATTCATTGACCAAAGTGTAGGCACCAATATGACATTAACCCTTTTTAAAATTCCAAGGCGATAGACCGTTGATCTTTCACTGGGCCAAACATCACCTCAAATTAAATCCTAAGTGTGAGGCTATGCAATTGATTATTTACGGGGCAAAGATTGCATGAAATTCAGAAAAACCATTAGATGCAATATAAAAATTTAGCCTTGCACTCCGGGAAATGGGACAATTGATGATTCAGGTGGCCACACCAAGAAAGATAATTTCGAAGGTTGGTGTCATCCTCTACACTTTTCCAAGAAAAAACTTTTTTCTAACATGATGTATGTGTTAGATCCACACCGTCCATTCATTTTGCCAGATCAATTTTAGGCATAAGCCCCAAAACTAGGAAGATCCAAAGCTCAAAGTGAATCACACCATAGAAAGTTATGGGGACAATAACACCCACCGTTAAACCTTTCTAGGGCCCACCATTATGTTTACTTACCATCCTACCTGTTGATAAGGTTACACAGAAATGGATGAAGGGAAAACATAAATCAGCTTGATCCAAAACTTCTGCGGACCCAAGAAAGATATCAATGGCAAGGTTTCATTTCCCGCTACTTTCTATAGTGTGGTTCTCTTGAGTTTTGGATCTGCATCATTGTTGGGCTCATCTTCTAAAATGATCTGAAAAATTGAATGGATGGTACGAGTATAATATATACATCATGGTGGGGCCCACATAAGTTTATCACGGCAAGGTTGCTGTGTTATAATACACGCCCATTCATGAGGTGCTTGCTTTGAATTGTCTGGAAATCTGATTACAAAATATTACAATCTTATTAGATGATATTGGCTACCCAACTTTCCAATTTCTATTAGATTGCCCAATATCTTGAAAATGGCGCCAAATATATAAGACTGGGATTTTTAGCTATCGAATTTTCCAAATTCTATAATTAGATTGCTAAATATCTCAAAAATATGGCCAAATATGTAAGAGTAGGATTGTTACCCCAGAATTTCTCGTATTAAAAGACCAAGCTACCTTTTTTGGTAGACGTGGATTGCGTACGGCCCCTGGTTGGACCTTTAAGCATCCGACCAGTTCTGTGTGGGCCCACCATGTATCAGTTAATCCATGCTGCCCATCCCTTTTCTAAGATCATTAGAGGGTATGGTAATAAAAACAATGTAGATCCAACGTTCTAATGGACGACAACAGACAGTGGATTAGCTACTGACGACTTCAGTAGCTGAATTGAAGTCAGAAAGTTCTGCTCATTATTTCGTGTGGCACACTTGAAAGTTGGATCTTCTTAATTTTTAGGCCCGTACCCTATAATGATCTTGTGCAACGCCGCAAATTTTCGAGATTTATTTGAAAATTTTTGAAAATTCATTTTTAATTTATTTTTTTATAATTATCGTACATTTATCGTTGATTTGCGAATAGCGGGACATTCGTAGGAGATCCAATAGGAGACCCTTTACAAAAGTTGTTTAGAATGATCCCATAAATATCGTAGACAGATCAGATTTCAAAAATCACGCACTTTTCAAATAATTACGAAAATGCCATTAGTTGAACTTAAGTTAACATGCCATTTTTAAGTATTATAGTTTCTGACGAACACTTCCATGCAAAACTTTGGATTTAAGCTTTTGGGCACATATTAACCATATACATCAAATTTCAGCCCTTAAATCATAGTAGAAGTGGTCCGATTGTCAAATCAGCCCCTTAACCCTTGATTTTCATGTCCATTGGGTGAGGAAAGTAGATGGTTAGTCGTAGTCGAATATTTCTCTTCATATGAGTGACTTGGATCGTCTTTATCATGGACCAATAGTGTGATTTGAGTGCCCCGCCTTGATAAGCATCTTTCTTATGTGCGAAGTTATCCCGTTTTAGAAATTAATGAGTTACCAACTCTTTTTAAATCTGAACCTTTCAATTTACCCACTTCTCACCATCAATCGCTTCTCAAATTTGGACCACTTATTATACTCATATGACTACAAGCTTACACAAAGTTTGGACCCCGATCTATAATCTTACACCGTTGAACCACAAAGCCAGCCCCTTCCTTTTTCGCCAAAAGTTGAAATTTCAGATCTAGGCATTTCTCACTATCAATCAACCACTAAACTTTGTACAATTATTTTCCTATCATGACCATATATTTTTCAAAAATTTGGGCCCTGATCATCAAACGTAGACCGTTAATTGAGATCAAGCCCATTTTAGCACCCGTTAGGCCATTTTCAAGGATCGGCCAATCTAGAATGTGGATCATCAAGAAATTTACATATTCTGACTCTACTCTTCGAGCTTGATAAGATGAACTGATTGGAATTGATCATAGATCACCCGAATATTGAGATTTGAGAAACCCACCTCAAGGAGTTGTTACACAAGACCTCGCGTGCACATCCCTCTCCATATTTCTACTACGCACCTCCAAATCATTCTCCTAACCCTAGCCTCCATGCCCTAGAGAGAGAGAGAGATAGAGAAGAGAAGAGAGTTCTTTCTCATATTTTTCCAGCGGTTAGGATCTTCTACAACCCTCTTCTTCTAAGTCCATCCTAAGGTGAGGATTTTCCTTCAAGCATTTCATTAATAATATCACGATTATTATAAGTTTCTTTTGTGACATATGAAGTTATTTTGTTTTGAATTGCTGATCCATATAACATGAAGTTTAAGGTAAAATTTGTAATGAATATCATTATATAACGATGTGATTCCTTGTTTAGATTTTTGACTAAGAAGCATGTGTATTTGTGTTATTTATCGTTGTGAAATCTGTGCCCTTATTTCCTTAATCTGTGTTTTACAAGTAACATTGGTTTTCATATTGTGATATAAAATATGTGTATAAGATCATCATATAGACATCCCATTATTGTATACTCTTTGTCCCTAAGTTGGTAAAATTATTTGATGTAGAGAGATGGAACCCGTGGGAGGTGTCCATGATGGAAGAATATATCTTGACTTAACTGAGAGAATGAAGTGATTGTTTGTTAATGGATCCTTACATGTACATGATGCTTGATTGGATCCATTTACATTACATGAGTATTTTAATGAATTTGGTCATGATGTACAACATTGGCTTTTTGGGACACGGTGAAATCATAAAACGGGACAATGAGTGGACACTAATGGTATACAAATTCTCATGAGCCGGGGTTGGTACTATGGACACTAATCCCGTGCTGTCGGCCTATGCTGGGTTGCTTGCGACTCCCCATAGTGACCACTGAGTTTTATTTAAATCGGTTGTATGCGAAAATACTTAAATAAAGGTGAAACTAAAGTCATGCATTCACTTGGCTCCATGTGGGTGTACGGAATTGAGAATAGGCTAGAGCGTCCTACTTCTCCCGTACACTGTCACGTGTAGATTTGGGCTATGAGCGTCCCGTTTCTCACGTGGTCGGGCAAAACTATGGGCTTGTGCGTCCCAGGAACCTCTGGTAACTAGTGGCTAGTGTGCAGTCGTAACAGGGAGTCTCCCACTTCATGTATTGTGATTCTAACCAAGGTGCCTTAGCCAGAGCATGCATTCCATGCATCGCATTAACAAAGATTTTTAGTTAGTTGTTTTGATAGGAACCTCTGGTAACTAGTGGCTAGCGTGAAGTCGTAACAGGGAGTCTCCCACTTCATGTATTGTGATTCTAGCCAAGGTGCCTTAGCCAGAGCATGCATTCCATGCATCGCATTAACAAAGATTTTTAGTTGGTTGTTTTGATTTGATTAAATGATAATATACTGCTTGCGTTTACTCTGTACCGTTATTATTATTCTCGATTGTCTTAGAGGAAATATTCCCCACTATGATAGCGTTTAACGCTATCCCAAACACAATTTAGATGATGCAGGTGAAGATACAGGTATTGAACCCGATTTTTAAGGAAAAGAGTTCGATGGTTCGTACGATCACATGGCGGATGACGATGTTAGAGAAACTTAATTGATGTTATCATTTATTAAATATTTCTTTTGAGTAATTGATACATTTATGGAATTGTAATAAGTCTTCAAGAGAAGACATGGTTTTGTATTTTAATTAATCAGTATGGATATTGGTTGGTTCCCTTATTTAAACATTGATGATGACGTAGTAAGTTTGATAGAATAAGATGATAATTGTTTCCACCATTGTGCTTGAATGCTATATCTTATTATTTGATAAATTAGTTATTCCATAAATTACTTGAAAATTCAGCCGTCGTGTTATACACGAGAGTCGAAAATCTCGGGTCGTTACATCTTGTACAAAGGATGAACGGAATGAATAAACAGATACATGAAGGTGATCAGGCGCAATCCGCGTCCTATTTTCGTGATGGTGTGCGGATGCAGAATCTGAATTGCAGCAAGTTCCGGATGAAACTTGGGTTCCACCTTAGTTTATGCGATTTTGGATTCAAACAGTTGGAATCTAGATTTTCTCTCGAATCTGGTTTCTGCAACCAAACAGGCCCTTAAGGCCAACACAAGCAGGACTCCTTTTTTGTGAATTGAGAGTTTGTGTATTGAAACCCTAACACTATTCTTATTTATAATAGTAATAATGTGAATGCGACCCATAGGTCCTAATGAGCCTTTTATTAAACTATTAACCTGCCAACACTCCCCTCAAGCTGAAGCATCCCAACGAGGCCAGCTTGGAACAAGTATTCATATAATCAAATTTAAGCAAAAACGAAATTCTTCTCTAGAAGAATCAAATCAACCTACTTTTTTTTTAGCATTCCAATCTCGTAACTAAAATCTTCTACTATATGATAAATAGGTGTTAATAAAACAATCCCGTGCTAATGTAATGAGCTCAACATGTGTAGTCCCTGTGAGCACCACGATCACCGTTAATATTCCTCGCATGTGCAATCCCCGTCCTTGAAATGATGGAACCGCTCTATGTCTCTCAACACAATCTCCCTATCATGGTTCACACTTGCTTGTTTCATCAATGAATGGCAATCTCCACACACTCTCAAATCCGTCACTATCCTAATAACGGCAGTGGGATGCCAACTCCAGCACAGCCCGAATGAGAGCGCATTCAACACGCTTTCACCTCCCACTTCATCTAATTTCTGGTTTATTTCTTCTGGATGTGCGTGGGCCCAATCATCTGCTGGAAACCTATAAACACGACCTTCAACCTCAATGAAAATACACCCATGGGACTTATTTGTACTCCTAATCTTCTTCAGGTTTATGAGCCTCCATGTTACGTCTTCCCATTCGCTGGCCTCACCAGTATACTTGCAGGAGAACCTATTTGATGCAAATTGTGCCATTGGGCTAATGAATTTGCCCCATATCACAATATCAGGTTTGTACGGCATGATTTTACGTACAAAAATAGAAGATTTCATCTCCTTAACAATGTACAGGGTGCAGGAAAAGCAATGGTGGCTCATGAGTGCAGGGTTTTTGGACCCTAGCCTTCCAACATGTGTCAATTTGGTGCACAAAATTCAGGATGTTCATCACAAGGACCCTACCAAGTATGCATCCTGACCCAAAAATCATGCTGATACAGTCATCAGGTGGGCCACATGTGCCCGAAAACATGAGGATTAAAAGATTGACCAATGGGTGAAAATTTGACAAACACATAGATCACTGCACATGGCTTGCCTGATGAGTGCAATGGCCTAGAGAACATACATGGTGGATCTTGCTAAGACTCACCACATTGTCACATGGTGGAGAGTGGGGTAGAAGAGATGAATAAAATTTCATTAAGAAGACTATTGTTTCAATGTAGAGCTCATATATACCTGCAGATTTCATGTCTACAAAACATTAGAGGGCCTCTTCGCAAACTCCATGAATAGCCCAACCTGATATCATGGCTCTCCATGTACCAACATCCTTCTCTTCTATCTGAGAGAAAACCCAACTAGCGAACCCAATCTCCCCACACATTGAATACATATCAACCAAAGCCGAGTCGAGCAATCCATTTATCTGAAACCCATTACACAAAACATAGTCATGAATCCGAATCCCACCATCTAAAGATCCCATCCTCGCACACGACAATAGTGCAGAAATCACAGCATCATCATTAGGTTCCACCCCCTCGTCTAACATCTCAAAGAAAGTACTCAAAGCTCTTTCATGGTCTCCATTTCTTGAAAACCCAACAACCATCGTTGCCCAAGAACGCTCGTTCCTCTCTGACATCAACTCGAAAAACTCGCTCGCCAATTCCAATTCCCCAACTTTAATATACTCACTAATTAAAAGGTTCCCCAATTGCATGCTCCGGTTCTCAGGAATTTCCACGATCAGCATCAGTGCGTCGTCCAATAACCCGAATGTCCCATACATAAAGGCCAATGCATTCCAGATGAGGGAGTCCACATCTAGCCCGAGCCTAATGATACTGGCATGGAGGGCCCCACCGAGGCGGTATTCGAGCAATGACTCGGCGGATTCGATTGCGAAGTAGAAGGCGATAGAGTTGGTACGGATGCTTAGGCGTCGCATGAGGGAGAAATGGGAAATCGAGTCCGCGAAACGGCCATTATAATAGAGGGCCTCAATCATCGAAATGAAGATGGAGTGACCAGGGTCACGGGAATGGCGGAAGATCGAGAGGGCGTAGTCAATCGACTTGAAGAGAGAGCAGGTAAAGATGAGACTGGAGATGACTCTGCTGTTCTGAGAGAGGCCATGTTGGATGATCTGGGCATGGGTCTGTTTGAGATGGCAAGCGGTTTTCGAGGCGTGGATGAGAGAGAGAAATCTGATCGATAGAAACTGATCAGAACAGTCATGGGAGTAATTTCGTATGGCGGTTTGGGTGGAAAAGGGTGGTTTTCTGAGAAGGATGATGGTTTTGAGAGAAGAGAATCGCATGTTGGCCGTTCCCTGCTGAGTCCGGATCTTCTGTGCCTGTGTTGAATGCGAGAGGATGGCTGTGCTTATTTCTCTCTCTCTCTCCTCTCAGCCGCGCTCGCTCCAAGGTTCCACTCATTATCAGCGGCGGAGCTACCTTACGCAGCAAGTTACTGCTCTGGAATCTAGTTGGGGCCACCGTGATATTTTGGAGAAATCCACGCCGTCCATCCATTTTTTAGATCATTTTAGGACGTGCGACCAAAAATGGCGTATAAACGTTACTATGGATCCCACGGAGATTTCAACGGTAGGAATTTTCCTGCCCACCTTTTCCTTTAGTGTGGCCCACTTGAATATTGGATCCGGTTCGATTTTGATGGCATGATCTCAAAAAAACGGATGGACGGCGTGGATTTTTCATAAACATCACTGTGGGCCTCAGCTAGGTTGCTTGCGCAGCACGTCCAATCTCAAGTAGACACACCATTGTGACGTCACCAAGATCCGTGAAAATCCCAAATCACACTAGGGCGGATTAGGTGAGACCCCGGGGCGCGAATTACGTGTTACCCTGGGAACAGCTTAGTGGGTGTTACCCTAACCGTGTGGAGCCCATATTGATGTATTTTTAATATATCTACTCCGTCTATCTGTTGCTTCATATCATTTTAGGGTGTGATCCAAAACCTTAAGAAGATCCAAATCTTAGGTGGACCATACCACTAGAAAAAGTGATGAATAACAATTACAAACGTTTTGTGGGCTACAAAATTTTTGTATCAATCTGATATTTATATTTCCCTTCATCAATACATTGTTGACATTACCAAGAGCTTGGATTGAAAGTAAACATTACCAAAACATAACTATGGGCTCTTTGGAATCTTTAATGGTGGAGCACTCAATCACACTGTTTTTAGTGATATGGTCCACTTTAAATTTAGATCTTCCAAATTTTTGAAAACTCATTCTAAAATGGGTTGTAAAAAATGATGGACTGTGTGGATATCATCCATGTGGGCCATACAGTAGGGGTAACACCCACTAAGCTGTTCCCGGCGTAACACCTAATTCACGCCTGAGACCCCGGCCTCACCCAAGACCGTGCGGCCCTTACGGTGGGTTACCATCGGGCCCACCTTGATGTATGTATTATGTATCTATGTCGTCCATCCATTTTTAATCATCAGCTGGACCATAACATAAGAAACATTGGTGATTGACTATTAATGGGCCACAAAAGTTTTAGATGAAGCTGATATTTTGTTTTTCCCTTCATCCATGATCATGTGATCTTATTAATAGATTGGATGGTAAATAAACAATACCGAAACATGAAGGTGAGTCATAAGAAGTTTTTAATGGTAGGATGGCCAATTCCCACTATTTCTTATGGTATGGTCCACCTGAAAATTGTTTCTGCTTCATTTTTGGGTGCCCTAATATAATCTGAAAAAATGGATGGACGAAATGTATACATAATACATACATCAATGTGAGCTCCAGGGTGATCCATGGTAATGGTAAGGACCTCATCGTCTTAGGTGAGCCTAGGGTTTCACCTAATCCGCTCTCAAATCACACTGGCTCATGCCTTCTGACAGTGTGAGTAGCCAATTTCGCTACTGAAGTGACGTCACTAAGATCTGTGGGCCCCACTATATATATATATATATATGTGTGTGTGTGTGTGTGTGTGTGTTGTATCCACACGGAGAGATCATTTTAATGCATGAGACAAATAATGAACCAAATCCAAAGTTGAAGTGACCCGCCTCATAAAATAGCGGGGACAGTGATGCACACCGTTGAAACCTTTCTAGGCCCATCATGATGTTTATTTGAGATCCAACCTGTTCATAAGTTAAAATAGACAAGGATGAAGTGAAAATATAAATATCATCTTAATGGTAGGCATTCAACCCCCACTATTTTCTGTGGTGGGTCTACTTTAGCTTTGGATCTACCTCGCTTTTTGGATCATGCCTTAAAATGATCCCTCCAAATGGATGGACGGTGTTGATGCAACACAAATATTATAGTATGGCCCACAGAACTTGGTGACGTTACTTGGATAGCAAAATCAGTACTTATCTACATGCACCCACCAAAAAGCGGATTAGCTTCTGAAACCTGTCGACTCACTGCTGAAGTGATGTCATTAAGTTTTGTGGGCGCCACTATGATGTATGTGTTATATCCATACCGTCCACCCATTTGTAGAGATCATTTCAGGGCAAGATCCATAGAATGAGGCATAACCAAAGCTCAAGATGACCCCACCACATAAAAAAGTGGGGACAATAACGCCCACTGTTGAAACCTCCCCAAGGACCCACATTGATGCTTATTTGAGGTCTAAGCTGCTCATAAGTTAACATAGATACGGCAGAAGGGAAAGAATTCAGATCGTCTGCTTGGATTCAACGGATTTTCCTGTCAGCAGACATCAGAACTGACTGCAGAGAAGTTTTTAAAATAGGCATTCAATCTCTACTGTTTTCTATGGTGGGTCCACTTGAAGTTATATATCCTAGTTCTTTGCCTCACGCCTTAAAATGATCTCTCCAAATTGATGGATAGTGTGGATGCAACACATACATCATTGCCCACAAAATACGGTGATGTCACTTCAGTAGCAAGTCTTGCTACTTACAGCGTCAGTAGCTAATCTGCATAGCCATAAAACTTCCCCTAGAAGAAGGGAAGACACAAATGTCAACTCATCCAAAACTTTGGTATACTAAGAAGTTTTTAACGGTGTGAGTTCGGTCACCACTTTACCTATGGTGTGGTGCACCAACCATTTTGATCAGCCTCATACTTTTGTTCTTGCCTTAAAATATCCTGAAGTACAATTGGATCGACCATGTGGTTAAAACACAAACATCATAGAAGGTTTATAGAGCATTTTCTATTGGGAATAAGAACGCCAACAATGGAAGCGAAAGTCAAACACCACACAGTAGAATATACGATCAAACGAGCAACACAATGCAACCGATCACACAAGCATTCAACCACAAGAGACAATCCAATTTTACGTGAAAAAACCCTCAACGGGTAAAAAACCATGGCATAAAGCGATCCACTATGATTCAGAAGATTACAGAGATTAACAGCCGACAAGTAAGGAAAACCCAGAGAAAATCCAAGCTCTCTCTCTCTCTCTCTCTCTCTCTCTCTCTCAAAGCACTCTCCCTTCTAATGCACTTAGGAAACCTTGGACACCTTAGGATACCATCTAAATCCGGATTCATGTCATATATATAGCAATTAACCCAAAAATAGAAACAACTTATGCCCACGTATACTGCTGACTGGTCGGACCACACAAAAAATAGTCCAGGGGAGGAAACTACTAAATCTGTCACGCTGCCTTAACGGCCAACTGGTCATGACCGGTCATTGACAATCCAGGGACATTGCTATCTTCTCTGTCCAAAAAATGAACCGGTCAGACCGGTCAGACTAGTTTATTCGACCGATCAGTGGGCCCTGACATTGCACAATTTAAAGGCTCTTCCAACAATCTCCATCGAGGCTTCAAACGTCGAATCAAACCATCCTCACTTTCTTCGTCATCTCATCTTCATCATAGCTCCATCTCTTCTCATGCCTCCATCAACCATATCCTTGCACTTTCACGCCCTTTACCGCTCTTCTCATGTGACCATTGGGCACTTACCACATATGAGCAATCGTGGATTCCACTGCTGATCCCGTAGCTCCACCATGAAATGTGCTCCTGATCAACTTGTAAATATGGTCATACCTCCATACCTTCATCCACACAAGTGCCCCATCATTACTTTACAACAACGATCGTGGTCGATGAACATGCACCATTTCTCCTCGAGTGCACCAAGAGAGATAACATTCTTCTTCATCTTAGGGACATGCTTCCCATCTTTCAGGACTCGTTCGATTTCATTAAACATCCTAATGCACACCATAGCAATACACACCACCTTGTGAGCGTATCCATTGCCCATAAACACCGATTCACCACCATACTCTCTGTATGTCATGAATAAACTCTGGTCAGGACAAACGTGACATGAAGCCCCTAAATCCAGAATCCACTTTCTACCATGAGATCCCTTGCCGGTTACAGTCAGAACTTCACAAAAATCGTTACCGTCCTCTACGGTATTGACTCCCTCTCCAGAAGAATTTTCACACTTCTCTTGCTTCAACTTGGGATTCTAACAATCCCCTCTCATGTGGCCTTCTTGACCACAATTCCAGCACCACATCTTGGCTTTCCCTTTGCCCTTGGCTTTAGATCCCGATTTAGAATATCTCCCACCATGCTAAGAATTTTTTCTCCTCGTAATCAATGCCTCTGAGGAAGAACAAGAACCCATGTTACCGTTTTTCTTTCTCATCGCCTTCAACTGGAGGGCTGAGATAATGGTCTCAATGTTGATGGTCTCCCTCTCTGCGTACAAAGAGTCCTTGAATGACTCATATGAATCCGAAAGAGAATTCAGCAGGATGCATGCTTGATATTCATCATTTATCGGCTCATCTATCTCCACCAACTTGCAAACCAACCAATTGAACGTGCATATGTGGTCCTCCACATCTACCCCCTCCGTCATCCTCAAGGTGAACAACTACATCAACAGATACATGCAGTTCTCTAGAGATTTCTAACTTCGCCATTGTATCGGCCGCAGTCTTCTCTTTTATGATATTATAGATAACATCATCCGTAAGGCATAACAAGATAGAGGTTTTGACCTTCTTGTCGAGCTTCGTCCACTCATCCTCTTTCATAGCCTCAGGTCGCTTTCCAAGAGCTTCATCAAGCCCTTGTTGAACTAGGAGGGATTCAATCTTCACCTTCCATTGTTTGAAGTTGTTTTTGCTGGAGTACTTCTCTACTTCGAACCTCATGCTTGATCTCATATTCTCGTCTCAGATCCGATTTCTACTCTACCCCAACTTTAGCTTCGATACCACTTGTTGGGAATAAGAACGCCGGCAGCGGAAGCGAAAGTCGAATACCACACAATAAAATATACAATCAAACGAGCAACACAATGCAACCAATCACACAAGCATTCAACCACAAGAGACAATCCGATTTTACGTGGAAAAACCCATCAACGGGTAAAAAATCACGGCACAAAGCGATCCACTATGATTAAGAAGATTATAGAGATTGACAGCCCACAAGGAAAACCCAGAGAAAACCCAAGCTCTCTCTCTCAAAATACTCTCCCATCTTCCTAATGCACTTAGGAAACCTTGGACACCTTAGAATAGCATCTAAGTCCAGATTCATGCCGTATATATAGCAACTAACCCAAAAATAGAAACAACTTACGTAGATCCGCGTAACTGTGTAAGAAAATGCGTATACCGCCTACCGATCATACCACACAAAAAATAGTCCAAACGAAGAAGCTATTAAATCCGTTATGTTGCCTCAATAGCAGACTGATCATGACCGGTCTGCCCCCACTGTTTGACCGATCATGACCGGTCATTGACATTCCAGGGACATTGCATGTGTAAAGATAGAGGTATTTTTGCCATTTAATGCCCAGCTAGTTGGACCAAATTGAATGGTTCACCTAGTGGTGTGTGATCATTTCTCATACACACACACACACACACTCTCTCAGGTCCAACCGGTTGGACAATATCTCATGTCCAACCGGTGTGGATGTCGTTCATATGAGCCTGTTTGTTAATATATTCAAGTACCAAATAAATATGAGAGAGAAATTATTTAATGATATATTATTACGTTTATTGCAAATATGGTTTAAGGGAGCAGGGAATACCATTGCGGTGCAGGAAAGGAAAAGAAAGAGTATTCCTTCTAAGAGCCTTGCCTTGTGTGGATACCTGGCTGTGGGGCTGTTGTGATGGATGTGCCTTATATCTACACTATCAATACAAATTGACAGTTCACTTTATAACATGGAGATCTAAATCTCACGTGGAACACGTTACAGTACTTACAGGTGAAGATTGAATGCAAACTTCTTGGCAGCCACTAGAATGTTTATTTTCCATCCAACTTGTTGATAAGGTCACCCAGACTTGGTTGAAAGGACCACACTAATATCATCTTGATCCAAAAAATTTATGGCCCCCATAAAGTTTTTAATATTGGGCACTCAATCACCCTGTGTGGTCCACATGAGATTTGGATATACTGCATTTTTTTTGGCTCATTTCTTAAAATGAGGTAGTGAAACGGATGGACCGGGTGGATGTAAGACATACATAATGGTGGGCCTCGATCCAACCACCTCAGTAGATTGCGGGTTATAACTAAGCTGTGCGTCATTAATGACAGAGAGGATTTCGGACTGGGACGCCGATTGCCTGCGGAAGGCGGGCAAACACTTCCTGTTACAGAAACGAGGTGGGGCCCACCGTGATGTTTGTGCTAAATCCAACCCATCCATTCCTTTTGGAAGATCTAGTTGGGACATGGGCTTAAAAAAGAGGCTGATCATTGAAAATTTATTGGGGGTCACATAAGATTTGGATCAAATTGATATTTTTGTTTCCCTTCGTCTACACCTGTGTGACCTTATGAACAGATTGAATGACAATTAAACATCATGGTGGACCCTTTGAAAGTTTCAACGGTGGTCATCACTGTCCACACTACTTTCTGAGGTGCAGTGCGCTTGATCATTGGATCTACTTCAATTTTCACTTTATTGCCTAAAATGATCCGGAAAAATGGATGGACCTTGTGGATATAACACATACATCATGGCGGGGCCATATAACCTTACCACGTCAACACAATGACAAACTAGAATAAATGCATTCTTAGTTTTCTTCCCATGACCCATCATAATCACAAACTAAAATAAATGCACTCATGCTGAATGCTTATCTTAAAATAATTTTATTTTGCCTTTCATTTATTAACAGTAAGTCAAATTAGTAAAATCCAAACTGTTGGACCTGAGGTATATGACCGGAGATATCCCCCCCCCCCCCCCCCCCCCCCCCCCGGCAAAGGAATATACATAAGAGCTTTGATAGTGTAACACCCTGTACTTTTAGTACTTGGGTGTTACCATTTTTATAAAAATCTAACCTAAGTCAATTGATCTATTTTAACTATTTTATTTAATATTATTTTTTTAACCGTTAGATGTAACCTTCAATTATAGATTTCTTTATCCAATCATTGATATGCAAAAGGGGTCATTCAACTGATAAAAATCATTTCAGAATAGAGTTCATCAATTTATGGGCAGTCCTGATTTGAGAATGGACCCTCAAATGTGAAATTAATAAATTAACTAATTAATAATTATTATAATATAATAATATTATAACATTGTTTGTGTGTTATTAAAGGAATATTGCCATTATGGTTGATATACCATAAATAGAATAGGTTAAACCAATTTTTAGAAGGTTTTAACAGTTGGAAACCAGTTATGGATTATCCAACGACTGGATTAGGAAGAATACCATGATTATTGGCTAATTCTATGTTAAGGCCCACCTGGGTAATGGATCTACCTTAACATTCGATCAATGCTTTAACAGGACCTGAGAAATTGGAGGGGCGGAGGAGATTTGATATAAACTTCACTGTGGACCTCACACACACTGCGTGTGCATGTTGTGAGCAATGCATACGCTGTGCACCAGACCGGTCAACCCGGTTTTATTCGGGATTACTCGAAGAAGGAAAATTTCTTCTTCCTTTTTCTGTTTCCAACCCGTCAGAGACCGGACGGGCGCTGTCCGTCTTTGGCCTATCGTGGGCCCACCTTTAGCCACTGTTGCGATGATCTGAGCCGTCCATTCGCTTGGGATGGTCGGTCTGACAAAAATATATGTGTTTATATCCGACTCATTTCACCCAAGTCGATGTAGTTTGTACCACAAGTCCGGCTGTCCACATGTTTCCTGTGTTTCCAGCAGCCTACAAATCGATGGATGGTGATTTCTATGGTCCACTTTTGGATGATCTAGACCGTCCATATTGTTGAGAACGATGTGGTCCACCTATAAATGGTAGTTTACTCAAGTGGAGACCATCATCTATGTGTGTATCTCGATTCAAAGGTTGGTTTATGCGGCCATTTTTCCAAAAACAGAAATTATTCCAGTTCGTTTTGCAATGCCAGGCTGGCAATCCGTGTGAGAGGATTTCTCTCAATCCTAGCCGCTCGTGAGTGTCTCTCTAACCATCGTTTGAGCTAATCTCAGACGTTGGAAGCCATGTCACTCGGATTAGGGTCTTTGGTAGAAACCATCATACCTTGACTATAAAAGATCACTTTGAGTTTCTATCCTTTTTTTTCCGTTTTCAGAAACCGTAGCTCCCAAACGCATAACATCATTCCAGGCCACCCAAATCCTCTTCTGTAGCTTGTAAAGAGTCCAGAGAACCGATCGCCACCACGGATTCTTCCCATTTTCTCATCGTTGATCATCACTAACTGAAAGTTTCAAACTCGCAAAACCACCAGATGATCGGCATCGGAGCTTTCATTTGAAGCTTCTTGGAGCTTCTTATGGACGGTTTGATCTGATCTATGGAGAGAAATCAAAAGAAGAAAGGGTGGTTGGAGACCCTCCATTAGCACTGAAGCTTCTTCCTCGTACGATGGTGTTGTATTTAGGTACGGGCCGTGCTCCGATCGACCTCAAATATGTCCTCCGGATCCATTTTGGTCGAACAGAAAGACTTGTGTGTGTTGTAGCTGGAATTTGAAATTCCTAAAATACCTCACTTTGGTTATTTTCGAATTAAGGAAACTCGACTTGTCGGTTATGAGGTGCGGTTTTCTCCCTGTAAGATTTCCTTTTATTTATATTAAGTGTTTGTTTAATAATTTAGTGGTGCTTCTTTGGTTGATTTCTAAAGTATTTTACTTGTTTGAGATTTATACTTGATTATCAACATGGCTTTAGTGAGGTTCTTCCCCTTCAAGCTTCTCATTTATATAATTGGATTGTGTAGTTCTTGCTTAAACACATCTTACTAGTTGAATTATTTTGTTTATATAGTTCTTTACTTCCATTCTTGCTTATGATAATTGTTTTGTTCATAGAAATATTTACTTCCAAATAATTGTCTGATGATAATCATCTTATAATAATCGTTTTATGATATTAACTGTTCGTGGAATGATTTACATCTAAATTGTTAAGTGTGGATGTAATTTAGAAAATGGAACTGTTTTTATGTGACTTAGATAATAGTTGGGAAATTGGTTGTAAAATGTTAATTGTTGTGTTTTGAGAGGATGACTTGTTACCATTTAGTGAAATTTATCTTGTGGTGTCCTGAATTGGACTTGATGCCCATGTGGCTTTGTTTGGGAAGATCCTTCCTTATTTGTGTCCATCAATGGACTTGTTTCTCAGGTGGCTTGGACGAAGAAGAGTATCATTTTGTTGAAAACTTTGAAACACATAAAATATTAACGTTAATTGTCTAATTGTAGAGAATCATAAAATTTGTATTATAATATATTTTGTTGGACGTCTCATGGGCCGGGGATGGTGTTATGGGATGCTATGCCCCAGCCGTCAGCCTATGCTGGGTTGCGTACCCCCTATAGTGACCGTGAGCTTTTAATTGCTTGTTTTGTAAATTGAACTAATAAAAGCTGGTTAATCATACATACATGACATTTGCGGGTAATGTTGGTAACGAGCTACATTACTGTCGGTTTGACATGCATTGCATTGCGGGTAACATTGGTGACGAGCCATGTGACTGTCGGTTTGAAATTCTCCAGTTGGATGTACATCCCCATGTTGAAGAACATGTGCATACACACATTCATGTAAACGAGATTAAAGTTGGAATATATAGATTGAATGTTATAATTTGTTAGTATTTGTAATAGGAGTGAATTGTTACATTTGATTGTTTTAAATGTCATTTCTTTTGGAATTGTATAAATTGCTTATTATGCAATATGTTATCTTTAGTTGGTCTTTACTTAACTGCTACATGCTTTGTAATTTTGGAGGGTTTTTACCTCACTATGATAGCGTTTTAATGCTATTGAACCATAACAGATAATGCAGGTATTTTTGGATGAGAAGTTGAAAAGTGGTGCGACTCAAGTCTACTTGCAGTGTTTCTTTCTTTTAGTTTCCTTTTTAATTAATGTAATATTGAGACAATTAATTTGTATAAGCCTTATGGACGTCGCTTATACAGTTTGATTTATATTGGGCATTACATGTCTTGATTTGCTTCCATTGCGTTTTAAATTTTAAAAAAAATTATATTGTAAAGTGCATCTTTGAATGTTTACACTCGGGTTTTCAGAACTCGGGCTCAACACCCGAGTAATGAAAACCAGGGCGTTACAGCTAGATACATTAGAACTTTAGACTTGGAACTGGGGTTTATCTATTTAATGATCCAAACCGTTTACATGTAGGGTCTAGAGATGTACACGAGTTGAGTAAGCTCGAAAAACTCGCTCAAAAAATACTCAACTCGGCTCAAATCGGAAGTGAGTTTGAGCCGAGCCGAGTCAAATTTCTAGTGCTCGAATGTGTTCGAGCAATCTTCGATCAAGGCTATGCTCGATTTGGCTCGACTCGCTTATAGACTCAAACTTGGCTCAATTTGATTCGACTCAGCTTGGAGCCGTTGTATATATAAGTTTTTTTTTTACACTAATTGTTTTTACCTTTTACTCGCTCGAGCGCCCCCATTTTCAAACCCTAACCCTAACCCACCCTCCCCCTCTCTGGGCTTGACGGCCAGTCATCCACTCCACGCCGGGAACCCCCGATCTCAGCCTACCCCGCCCGCCGCTTGACGTCGGCCACCCCCTGTTCGCACCATGCCTGCTCGTCGTCGGCCAACCCGAGTGAATGTGTAAGGTAATATCAATCTAAAAAGGCATTAGAGCACCAAGGATCCACTTTTGATAAGTTTCAATGCATCAACACAACTAGGTCTCTCATAACTCAATCGGAATCGAATTCATATCTCTATCCAATCGGAATATAGAGCGGTTTAATCAACAATTATCCAAAACAAGTGCTTATTCACTGATTTGATTCCCACAACCATGCTCAGGCCTTGGGCACACTCAATTGTGTACGCCAAGCCTCTTTCCAATCTAGTTGAGATTCACAACCATAGCCTTCATCAAATCCTGTCACTAGACTTGATTACAACTAATGATTAGAACTCTAATTAAATCAAAATCAATCAACAAACAACTATTTCAGATTATAAAAAGATAAGAACTTTAGTTGAATGAGTTCCCACATGAAAATCAGGCCATTGTACACAAGGCAATCAAAGCGTCTACCATGCTCGGAGTCGATGATAGATCAATGAACTACACAAGCATAACAATGCTTAAAAGGTAAGCTAGCAAGCTTAGAATCACTAAGAATCACATGAGCCCGGAGTCATCAAGAGATCAAAGTAAAAACCAAACTAGTACTTGATTCAAACTCACATTAAACTAAAATTCTTCAATTAAAACATAAAAGGAAACCTAGGTTGCATCAATCCATAAAAAAATAAATCAAAAGCTTCACCTCTTAGCCCTAGCTAAGAGGTTTTAGTTCATCTCTAACATCCTTGAACTAGAAGCCTCAAAAAACATAAAAACTACTAAAACAGGAAGAAAACTAAGAAACTCGAAGTAGAATCCGTCTCCCAAGCAATCCCCACGTCCTAGCATGCTCTGATATGAAGAGAAGAAGTCCTTTTATAGCTTGGAGGTGTCCATTGCGTAAGAAACTTCCAGATTTTACGTAAGGATACGCACTTGCGCAGAGAATTTCGACGCCAGATTTAGAAACTTCCCGTTTTGCATGGCCGACCGGTCGCACGACCGGTCGGACTGGCCTGGCCGACCGGTCACGACCGGTAGTGCCTTACTGTGAAACAGTTTAGCAAGCTCTGGACTTGAAAAAACACTTTGGCCGACCGGTCTGGACCGGTCGGAGGTGTGGACGACCGGTCTGACGACCGGTCGCAGATGGTCCAGAGACTTTGCACAGCAGCATCTCTTCTGTTACGTGGTCGGACCGGTCGGACGACCAGTCTTGGGCTTTGGACGACCGGTCGCATGACCCGTCATGGGTGTCTTTTCTCTGTCTTCTTTTCTTCTCTCCTTTGCTTCTTTCTTCTATCCTTTCATGCTTGGTCTTGAGGTCTTCAATGCTTGTAAAATAGCTCTATTTAGCCTTCAATCAGTGAAATCTCCATCTTGTCCCTTCAATCATAAATCATGCATTAGAGTAATCCTTTAAACATGTAAACCGTGTATAATGAGTGATGAATTGGGGTTAGAATATGCACAATTAAGAGCTCAACAGGGCATTGTATTTTGTCACGTTTATAGATGATGCATCTAGGAGGGTTTGGGTTTATGCTTTGAAATCCAAGGACGAGGTCTTTGGCGTGTTTAAAACTTTTCATACCATGGTCGAGAGGGAGACAGCTAGATCATTGAAGTGCATTCGCACTGACAATGGTGGTGAATACATTGGCGACTTTCATGAGTATTGCAAGTCCCTAGGTATACGGCATTAACAGACGGTACCCAAGACCCCCTAGCACAATGGTGTCTCTGAGCGTATGAATCGCACCATTGTAGAGAGAATCAGGTGCATGTTATCCCATGCGAAGTTGCCCAAGATGTTTTGGGGAGAAGCAATGCACACAGCAGTGTATTTGATAAACAGGTCTCCATCAGCCCCTTTGAATGGAGAAGTACCTGAGAAGGTGTGGACTGGACGTGATCCTTCGTACAGTCATCTCAGGGTATTTGGATGCAGGGCATCCGTTCACGTACCAAAGGACGAGAGGTTCAAGCTCGATACGAAGATCAGGTAGTGTGTGTTCTTTGGGTACGGTGATGAGAAATTTGGCTTCAGGTTATGGGATCCGACCGAGAAGAAGCTCGTCAGGAGCAGAGATGTGGTTTTCATTGAAGATCAGTGTATAGAAGACATTGGAAAGCCAGAGAAGACCCAGCTTAGTTCAGATGAACTGGAAGATTTGGATCCTATTACTCCTCCCGTGGTGCCTGATGATGGGGGAGTACAGCAAGGTGCAGAGGACGAGGGAGTTCCTACAGAAGATGGACAGGGGGAGCAGCCCCCACTTGATCCACCTGTTGAGCCACAGGTGAGGAGAACATCTAGGGACAGGCACCCGTCCAAGAAGTACTCGCCGCATGAGTACATTATGCTTACTGATGTGGGAGAGCCAGAAGATTATTCTGAGGCTCTAGCCGACGAGCATAAGGGGGAGCGGTTGAAAGCTATGCAAGAGGAGATGGAATCCTTGCATAAGAACCACACATATGACATGGTGAAATTGCCTAAGGGCAAGAAAGCTCTGAGCAACAAGTGGGTGTTCAGAAAGAAGATTGAGTAGAAGAATTCACAGACAAGGTACAAGGCCAGACTCGTGGTGAAAGGTTTTGGTCAGAGGAAAGGAATACACTTCAATGAGATATTCTCACCAGTGGTGAAGATGAGATGTTGCTTGGGTTGGCGGCTAGCATGGATCTGGAGATAGAGCAGTTAGATGTTAAAACTGCTTTCCTCCATGGTAACCTGGAAGAAGAGATCTATATGCGACAACCAGAGGGGTTCGAAGTCAAGGGCAAAGAGCATATGGTGTGTAGGCTTAGGAAGAGCTTGTATGGGCTGAAATAAGCTCGTAGGCAATGGTACAAGAAGTTCGACTCGTTCATGTTGACACATGGGTATAATAGAATGGAGTCGGACCACTGTGTGTTCACTCGCAGGTTCTCAGATGGTGATTTCTTAGTTCTGCTCTTATATGTTGATGACATGCTCATCATGGGAAAGGACATCAAGAAGATTGACAGGCTGAAACAGGAGTTGGGCAAGTCGTTTGCGATGAAAGACTTGGGCCCAGCCAGACAGATCCTAGGAATGGAGATAACCCATGACAGAAGCAGCAGAAGGCTTTGGTTGTCACAGGAGAGGTATATTGACAAAGTCCTAGAGCGGTTCAATATGAATGCAGCGAAGCCTGTTAGTACTCCACTGGATGATCACTTCAAATTGAACGACAAACAATGTCCCAAGACGAAGGCAGAGGTGGAAGAGATGCAGAAGATACCCTACGCCTCGGCTGTAGGAAGTTTGATATATGCTATGGTGTGTACGCGCCTAGACATAGCATATGCGGTTGGTGTTGTCAGCCGGTATCTTGCCAATCCTGGCAAAGAACATTGGGCAGCGGTGAAGTGGATACTACGATATCTGAGAGGCTCATCCAGGTTGAGCCTATGCTACGGTGACGGGAAGCCTGTGTTAGAGAGTTACACAGATGCAGATATGGCAGGTGATATAGATTCCAGGAAGTCCACATCGGGTTTCATGTTCACGTTTGCTGGGGGAGCAGTTTCTTGGCAGAGCAAGATACAGAAGGTCGTAGCATTGTCGACGACAGAGGCCGAATACATTGCAGTCACAGAAGCATGCAAGGAGATGCTTTGGATGAAGAGGTTCCTACAGGAACTTAGCCTGAAGCAGAAGAAACACGTGGTCTATTGTGATAGCCAAAGTGCAATACACTTGAGCAAGAATCCAAGTCAGCATTCCAAGTCGAAGCACATAGAGATACGGTATCACTGGATCAAGGATACTTTGGAACAGAAGGTGTTACAGCTTGAGAAGGTCCACACAGACGATAATGGGTCAGACATGATGACCAAGGCTGTCACGCCCTGAAATTCGAAACCCGAGTACAATAACCCAAAGCCCGAGTTCCAGGGTGTGAATTGAAAATTCGAGCATAAATTCCTGAAAATTCCATTCCACACATCGCATAACTAAAATAAATCCCAAATATAAAGTTTCTTTTCCACTAATATCTTATTACATTGAATTTTACAAGATAAAATAAATCAACTACAGTTGACGGTTGAGTAACACATGACCATCTAAATACTCTATTCCATCTACGTCCTTTCCTTCCTGAAAACCTACAAGAACTGTGGTGATTTTGGTGAGCTAAAAGCCCAGTGAGGTCATTTCCATCATAAGTAATATTCCAGTTAATAAGAAATAAGAGGCGAATCATCAACGGATTGAATTGTATGAAATATACGAGGATGGGGTTATGATTGATACACTTTATGATTTATTATAAGTGGAACATGATTATCATGATGTCATGTATGCTATGATACGTGTGAGAGTAATAAAACGTCTAGGAACTCGCTGCCACTGAACATTAGGAACCTGTCGCAAATCAACCATGCTCACCTAACCGGTACAGCGAGGCGGCAAATCAACCATGCACGCCAGTGGGCAAATCAACCATGAACCACTGATCCAACCGAGCAAATCAACCATGCTCAATAAGTGAAACGACCAGAACTCGCTGCCATTGAACATTAGGAACCTATCGCAAATCAACCATGCTCACCTAACTGGTACAGCGAGGCAGCAAATCAACCATGCACGCCAGGAGTCAAATCAACCATGCTCCTGTTCTGTCGCAGTGTATAATGAATGCATATGTTATGAGTTATGGAAACATTCATCAAGCACATAATGAAATTCAACATTCAATCAAATCATACCATGCATGCATTATCTCTATTCAGGTTATTCCTCTTCTAACCCTGGTTTGTTGTAAATCAGGTGAAAATAGAGAAGGATGACGTGTAAGCTTTAGCGTTTTGATGATTAACTAGTGTCATTCTAAAGGTGATGTCTTGTACGTAATCTAAACCTAAGTTAAGTTTGTCTAAAATTTTGATATGTGACCAGGAAGGAAAATTTGAGGAAATAGAATCAACAAGGAGGAATAATTGAGAGATGAAATTAAAAATAAATTCAAGAGATGGATCCCTTCCTTAGGATCCGTACTATGCACAAATACACAAACCTAAGCCTAGTTAGAAAGATATTGAGAGATGGATCTATTCCTAAGATCTATGATGGAGAAAAATAAGAGTAGGGAACGAAGAATCAACCAGAAACTTTTTGAGATGAATCACTCACTTGGAAGTTCCTAAGCCCAAATCGAGTCGGAGTCGGCTCACTGAGTCGACTCGGTTGGCAATCCTTCTTCTTGCTTCTTTCTTTCTCCCTTCTTCTTTCTTTCTTTCTTTCTTTCTTCTTCTTCCTTGCTGGAGGATTCTCCCAGCAATAGGCACAGCAATAGTGGGTGGGTACCCCACTGATGAGAGGCCACACGGCTGCCCTCTCTCTCCTCTCTCTATCCAACGACTCTCTCTCTCTCTCTCTCTCTCTCTCTCTCTCTCTCTCTCTTCTTCTTCTTCTTCTTTTTCCTTCTTCCTTTCTTTCTTTCCTTCTTTTTCTTTGCTGGAGCAGGGTCCAGCAATGCTGTGGCGCAGCAACAGCAAGGCCACAACACCACACCTCCTTCTCTCACTCTCTCTCTCCGTCTCTCTCTAACGTCCCACTCTCTCTCTCTCTCTCTCTCTCTCTCTCTCTCTCTCTCGCAGCTTCTCTCTCTCTCTCTCTCTTTCTCTTTCTCTTGAGTTTTCTGAATGAGGGAAGCACGGCCTGGGGGATCTTATAGCCCTACCGTCAATTGGGTAGATGGTGCGTAAGGAGAAGTTTTAGTTTGAATTGGAGTAGGAAACCGACCGAGTTCTGAAGGTTCTTTGCACAAGTAATCCGTTGGAAACCTAGGTGGGGTCCACACGGAGATCGGGAAAAGATCTGGCCCATCCATGCATGACAGATCCGAAGATCTTGGCCGATCTTGAATCCTTTGATCGAGTTTGGGAAGCTGAAGTGGACCGTACGATCGCCCGAAGATGATGGGATCACCTACCTCCTAAGTCCGTGCGAGGAGCGCTTCAGATGGACGACTTGGATTGACTGATGGGGTCCACTGTGATGGACGGTGTGGGCCACTAGTGGCGACAGCGGTAACGTTGCCGCTGTCTCAGCGTTCAAAGAGGTTTCTTCGTCCGCGTGCGCGTGAAACGCGGTCAACGCGGTTTGACCGCGTGTCGACCGTGTGCACTACACACGGGGGTCCCACCTTGATGTATTTAATGAATCCACTTCTACCATCAGCTAGGCCACTCAATTTTGAGGTGTGACACAAAAAAAATGAGGCAGATCCGAGTTTAGATGGACCACTTATGGCCCGTTTCTTGATTAGGACATTTGTAGAATGATCGGAGGTTTGAAATTCCATGTGTATGGTTAGATCGTGTCCTAGAACTAATATATAGAGTTTTGTACGAGAATGATCGCCAGAAATGATGATACTTGAAAATGGTCCTATAACTTAAGTTTAACTAATGGCATTTTCGTAAATATTGTAGATTTATGAGTTTTGTGAAATCTGACACTTCTACGCTATTCTAGGGTTCATGTTGAGCAATTTTAATAAAGGGCCCATACTATAACTTCTTACAGATTATTTAATATTAATTTATCAATATTAATAATTACTCAAAAATGCTAATTAAATTATTTTCGAAATCTAAAGTTAATAAAAATCATTATTTAACCATCGTAAAACCAGGGTTGTTACAAAGGCTCTGCTCAAGGGAAAGTTTGAGGCTTGTAGAAGCCGGGCTGGCTTGAAGATGGTGAACTCCTCCTGAGTCAGAAAAGGGGGAGATTTGTTGGCGTTTTCCTCCTCATGCAAACAGAGGAGAGAGAGGATTGACTTTGCTGTCCGACCGGTCGGTGCCCCTGGCCGACCGACTGGACAAAGTGGTTGGAAACACAAAAATCGCTGGACGAAATTTGTGAAGGTCGACCAGTCGTCCGACCGGCCGGTGGGGTCGGGTGTTGTGTTCTTTAACACAGTTTCTCTCTGGACTGTTTTTTGGTGGGTCCGACCGGCCGGTGGTTTTGGCCGACCGGTCGGCGGTGTGCGCGGATTGCTACTGCAGTTTTCAAATCAGGCTAGGACTCTTGCAAATCTACATATATGGAGTTCTAATTCGGGATTTGAGATCCCCACAAGTTGTTCTACACGTCCTAGGTGAGAGAGAGAGAAAAAGAGAAAGAGAGGAAGAGAAAGAGGGAGAGGAAGCTTGTTGGTAGAGGAGGCATTGCTCGAGAAGGTGATTCCCGGTGCAACGACGTCTCGTCTCTTCAACGTCCACGTGCTCGGGTGAGATCTCTCAGTTTTCTTATCCTTTCATTGTTATCCATCCCTGTGTGGGTGAAGAAGGTTTGATCCAAGCGGTGTGTGCTTGTGATCGGTTGTAACAGTTCTATGGTATAGTGGATTGTTGATCTGGACTAGGTCCCGTGGTTTTTACCTCTTTCGAGAGTTTTCCACGTAAAAATTCCTTGTGTCGTGTGGTTGTTTGTTTACTCTTGATAATTGCATTACCTTAGTCCATAATTCTAGTGCATTGGGGGGCGAGATCCTTAGGCTTGTGTGAAATGCACCCAACAGGACAATCTTGAACTTTTGATTTATGGCTTCCAGATAGATGGTTGAGAAATACAACAACAGTCCACATTCAAATGTAAAAAGTCCTACAGTCCTTAAGGGACCTTCCAATTTTAGAGGTTTTTAGGGCATTCTTCCAAAGCATGAAGTCATTGACTGAGTATTTCAGCATTTTTATTGAATTTGGCTACAAAGTAAGTCTTTTGGTGAGCTTTGGATTTGGTAGAATTTGGCCGAATCTAAAGATATGCAAAAATGGGAGCCGAAAGGTAACTTGTCGCAGTTGTAGGAAATTGCATGTGTTGGGATAGCATTGATCCTGAAATCTCCTAATCATTTGAACCGGCTAAATAACTATATGGTGCTAATCTTGAGAGCCTATAAAAAATTACAATGAGGAGAATAAGGATGGAAGAGAAGAAAAAAATGAGAGAGCATGAGATGCTTAGGTGTATTGATACTTTAGCCCTCTACTCTTATTTATATAATAGTAAAAATGTAAATGCACCTATGATCCTTATTACATGGACTTCATCCTAGTGAGCCTTATTCAAGGGTTGACCTTTCAACACTCCCAAACATTATAATGATCAAGACTAGCTTGAAACAAAGACTAGCATAATTAAATTAACTTAGGCAAAATAAGAAGAAGAAAAAAAAAATCTCCAACGGAACCAAATCATCGGTACTCTTTTAACATTGCGATTTCATGAAGTGTTAAAAAAATCCCAAGCTAATTAATGAGCTCAACATGTGTAGTCCTTGTAAGCATCACGATCACCAATAATCCCTGCATGTGCAAGCCCCATCCTTGAAATGATGGAACCGTTTTATGTCTCTCAACACAATCTCCCTTTCACTGATCTTACTTACGTGTTTCATCAATGAATGGCAATCTCCACACACTCTCAAATCCTCCATTATCCTAATAACCGCCGGACTTGAAGTGCTGACCAGCCCGAATGCGAGCGCCAGCTTCTCGCTGTGACTTCCCAGTGTATCTTCTTTCTCCTCTTCCTCGATATTATGAAGAACTCCATCAGCATCCAGCATGTACCCTTGGGCCCTCGCATATGCTGTTATCTCCTCTAACTTCCTGTATATTTCTTCTGTACGTTCGTGGACCTGATCACCCGCTATAAAACTATGCACATGGCCTCCAACCTCAATGAAACTCCGCCCGAGGGGCTTATCTATACCCCTAATATTCATTAGGTTTCTCACCTTCTCAACGTCTTCCCATCTCCTGGCCTCAGCATATACGTTGGAGAGAAAATTATAGCTACCTGGATGCTTGGGTTCAAGCTGTAAGAGCCTATTTGATGCTATTTCTGTCATTTCGATGTTCTTATGAGCTCAGCAAGCACAGAAGAGTATGCCCCATGTTTACGTCACGTTTTGTAACAGGATCCTCTAGATATTCGCCTTCCTTCCAAGAGATTCCCTTCCTGAACCTGAAAAGAGACAAAGAGAAAATATGGGTGGCCGGCATCCAGCCGTTGGCCCTCCGATGCTTAAATTAGATAAGGTAGGGCTGGAAGAAGAGCAAAATAGATGATAGGGGTTAGAGACTGAGTATTGTGTACCTTCTTATTGATGAAACCATCTATTTATATAGATCCGAATGTCCCACTCTGTTACTTAAGATACCGAGATCATCTACTGATTTCATGGGATAAGGTGTTTATCCTGCTTATCCTTAGATAAAGGAATAATCTAATCCAATTACTCATCTGGTCAATTACGTTCCTTGATAGCGATCCCTTGAGATACGGAACCGTAGACGAAGATAAGCCCAAAATCGGCCTATACGGGCTGTTGGTACTATAGGCTAAGGGATGTCATCGCTAATAATCAGTAGTCAAAGCTGCTCACACGTAGGGAGCTGCTCGTGAGACAAGCTGCTCGCATATTGAGATGTGACGCCTTTTAACAACTACGAGAAGAACTGCTCGCAGGTCGGGAAGGACATTCCCGCCTTCCAATATTCGACTATTGACCATAAGGGCTCGATGACTCGGTAACTGTGTGCCGTATTTATCTAATATGCGAGACGTGACCAGATGAGCTCGCGAGTCAAATATTGTTATAAAGCTGCTCGTAGAATCAGGACATCGCGAGAATATGCGATCACCGCTGTTTTGACTATAACAGATGCCCCCAAGTCCTTACCGCCAGGAATTCCAAGGGAAGGACTTACTCACTATCATGCATAACCGCCTACCACTTTTATCGAGGATGAAGCCGTACATGATTGGGCTGGGATTAATGAGCGCCAGCCTTCCGCAGCTTTTTGGCAGATAGGAAATGAAGAGACGCTCGCCACGTGTCTGGGGAATTAATGGGCGTGCCTGCTTGACTGTCGTGCCGAACGGGTGGTAGCCACGTGTCGCCAAATTCGGCGGAATGATTGCTTATAAATATACGGAGTCCGCCAAATCTTCGGATTTTCACAGAAGCTTTCGAAAAACTCTTCTTCCCTCACTCACTTGGTGTCTCTGTCTCTGTTCTTCCTCCGGTGTCATTCTCCTTTCACTTTTCATACTTGGTATATTCTGCTTCTTTTTCTTCTTCTTTTTTTCTTTAAAAACTTCCATGGCTGGAGATTCCGATGAGACCACCGTCCCCTTGGGAGATGCTACCCCGGAATCCTCTGCCTCCAGTAATGCGAGGGTTCCGGCATGCAGATACTCAGCGTCCGGGTACCCCTCTATTTTGTCGGAGGAACGGCTGATTGAGTTACGGGAAAGATACCTAATCCCTGACTCGGTCGTTCTCCGGTTATCCGGAGATGGAGAAACTCCGGATTCCCCTCCCCCAGGATGTGTGGCCATCTATGAATACCTCCTCATTCTTAGGGTGTGCCTTCCTCTCCATCCCTTCATTCGCAATGTCCTCCGATGTTATAAGATTGCCCCCGGGCAACTTATCGTGAACGGATGGAGGGTGGTCCTGAGCTCCTTTGCCCTCTGGGCACAGGCCGGTAACGGGGAGCTCACCGCTGAAGAGTTCCTCTGAATGTTTCGACTCAAGAGGGCACCCTCCAGCGAAGGCTGGTATTAATTATGTTACTGGCACCGGGATAATTTCGTGCTGGGGAAGCCCTCTTCAAATTATCCCGGATGGAGGAAACACTGGTTCTATGCTTCCGGGAACTGGGAATCCGCTTCTTCTAGGGGCCCTGGGGTGAATCGATTTTTCTGTGAAGGTAGGCACAGTTCCACATTATACAAATTTCTCCAGTCAGTTTAGGGTTTTGGCATTTTTAACTTCTGTCCGTATTCGCAGGTATCTCGGCTTTGACGAAGCCAAACTTAAGGGGAGGAATTCACGAGAAAATCGTGAAAGTATACAAACTGCCTGCTCGCGACAAGCATATCGAGGCTTGTTTATCAGCCTCGTGACTCGCAGCGGCAGGATTAATATCCGGTGAAGAGATCGCGATGACGAAGGCTGGAGAGAAGAGGGGTTTGTTGCCTCGACTTAAAGGCACAAACTCTAAAAGGCAGAAGAAGTCGTCTGCCGGTCCTTGCCATCCGTCTAACCAGAAGGGTGTCGACCAGTCTCCCCACCTCGAGGCTGTGGTAGGTGTGCCAGCGGCACCTGCGCCCGTCATTTCCTCACTGGTGGTTCCACCTGGACCACCAGTAATTAATATTACCGATAACTCCCCGAGGGATGATGGAGTGGGGTCCGGCTACCCCCTAGCCGAAGAATCTCGCGAGTTGACAGGCGCTCGGGAGTTGGCTCCTGCTCGCGAGACGGTTGCCACTCCCGTCGCGAGCACGGCTGGGCTGGTCGTTGTCCAGGCTTCTGGCAGTGGGTCGTTTACCGTCCCTCGTCATCTCCACCCGATCTGTAAATTTCTGTTCGACAATATCTCCCCCCAGACCTTCGGCACCCTCCCCGAGCCAAGCCCTGAAAACCTCTTCCTCGAGGCAGGAGTGAGGATGGTTCAGGTAACATGCTTGTTGATGTTGATGTCGTGCTATCTTTGTCTGTTCCCGAGTATTTATCTCATAATCTTTCTTCTATTTTGTAGGGCTTGGACCTCATCCTACGAACGAGGCGTGATATCCTTGCCGCTCGTCGTGTAATTGATGAGGCTGACGGGAAGAGGATTGCTTTGGAAAAAGCGGTCCTCGGAAGGGATCAGCTCCTCAAGTCCCACGAGGCATCGATCTCGAAGATGGATGAGGAGAAGAAGATCCTCATTGAAAAGATCCAAGTCCTGACCGATAGGTACCAGGCTTTGGATTCCAACTTCGCCAAGCTTGCGGAGTTGAAGGAAAAGGCAGAGAGAGAAAGAGAGATCTTTCGCCAAGACAAGATCTCGTTGGAGGAGCGGCTCGCAGAGACCAGGTCGCAGCTTAAAGAAGCTAGCGAAAATCTAGAGAAAGAGCGTTCCATTCTTGCGCAGCTCAAGGATGACTCGATCCACTGGGATGAGGAGAGAGTCGCCCTTGTCAAAATGCTCTCTGAAGAAGGAACTTGAGCCATCACCGAGTTTCGAACTTCGCAGCTGTACGACGAAGAAAGATATGAGTCGTACGATGCTGGTCGCAACTTTGCACTTCGAGTAGTGCAACGGATGTCCCCATCTTTTGATATGGGGGAATTCAAACGGGTCGCGGCTGTCATAGCTGCGGAGGAACGAGCAGCTGCTGAGAATGAGGTGACCGAAGTCACTCAAGCTGGAGGGGTTCCCGAGGTGGGCCCTGAAGTCGAGAGTGCGGCTCCTCCTCCAAGAGACTGATTTATCTTTTCTTTTCTCTCTCCTGTATTTATTTTGGTTACAATTAAATCTTTGTAAACAATTGATTATGAATGAAAAGAAACACCTTTTGATGATGATGTTGGTCTTCTCATTTCCTTTCTCTCGTTTTTCCTTCATTATGCAATGAATGTCTTCATATTTAACTCAGCAGTAATGAGTTATGCTCAATCCGGGGGGTTGTGATGACCATGCCCTCGTGGAGATAGACTGATCTATCGATTGAGACTTTGATTCTACCAAGGGTAGACAATTTGGCCAAGAGAATGTGTGTTCTCTTCGGGGCTATTCTGGTCCAAGTAAATGGAGTAGCGACCAAAAGACGACTTTAGTTCTACCAAAGGGTAGACGATTGGCCAAGAGAATGTATATTCTCTTCGGGGCTATTCTGGTCCAAGTAAATGGAGTAGCGACCAAAAGACGACTTTAGTTTTTATTCATTTGAATGTCGTTAAGAGTTATATCGAATCAAGGGAAATATTGTAGCAAATGTTCCACGTGCCAAGGGCGACGTACGGGTCTTCCCTGCATATCTTCAAGATAATAAGTACCGGGTCGCACAATTTTGATGACTCGATACGGGCCTTCCCAATTTGGATCAAGCGAACGAGCAGGAGCTCCAAGGTTCTGTCTGAGGACTAAGTTGCCGATCTGAAAAGCTCTAGGCCGAACTTTAGCATTTCGGTAGCGAGCAATATGCTGCTGATACGCGGCTGCTCGCACCTGGGAGGCATTTCTTCGCTCTTCCAAGAAATTGAGATGAAGTCGAAGACCTTCCTGATTACAAGTGAGGTCATACTGCTCGATTCGATACGAGGGCACTTGAATTTCAACTGGTACTACTGCGTCGACACCGAATGCTAAAGAGAAAGGAGTTTCGCCTGTTGATGTACGAGTTGTAGTCTTATATGCCCATAAGACTTCTGGCAGGAGTTCTGGCCACATGCCTTTACACTCGCCAAGCTTGGTCTTTAAATGGTGCTTAATGATTTTATTCACTGCTTCAACTTGCCCATTTACCTGAGGATGATATGGAGAGGTGCGGATGTTGCGTATCTTCCATTTTTCGTAAAATTCCTCGAAGGCGACGTTGTCGAATTGCTTTCCATTGTCGGTGATTATAGTGTGGGGGAGTCCATGACGGCATATGATATTTCTCCATATGAACTTAGTAGTCTGTTTCTCAGTGATTTTGGCTAATGGCTCTGCCTCGGCCCATTTGGTGAAATAATCGACCGCCATGATTGCGAACCTATTTTGTCCTTTTTCGGTAGGCAGGGGCCCGATGATATCGACCCCCCATTGGGCGAAGGGCCAAGGGCTATCAATTGGTGTCATTTGCTCGGACGGTGTATGAGGTATGGGAGAATATCGCTGACACCTATCGCATTTTTTAGAGAACTCAATTGCATCTGCTTTCATAGTGGGCCATACCCTTGCCTTATCGCCTTGTATGCTAGAGATCGTCCCCTTGGATGGTTACCACATGCCCCCTGGTGTATTTCTTCTAGAACACGATGTGCTTCTGGCAGCTCGATATCGGATTTGTCGTGCGGATTTTTTGTTGTCTGGAAGAGCTCCATCTCTGAGATAGAGGGTAATGGGATCCATCCAACATGGAGAGGGATGGACCTCGGTCGCTTCCTCAGGAGTTATTTGGTTGATACTCAATGTCTGGAGGTGCTCGGTAGGAATTGAACAGGATAACTCAGATTCTGGTGCGGAGGCCAGCTTTGCTAAAGAATCTGCGAGTTTGTTCTTCTCGCGAGGGATGTGAGTTATTTCATAATTCTTCAGTTTTACGAGCAGGATGAGCACTCGAGATTTATATAATGCCATTCTTTCTTCTTTTGCTTCGAATTCATCGAGTACCTGATTGACTATGAGCTGAGAGTCACTGTGAATGAGTAGATTCTGAATGGAGAAGACGTTGGCCAGTTCGAGGCCGACGATCAGAGCCTCATATTCGGCCTCATTATTTGAGATGCGAGAATCGAACTGTAAGGCGTATTGGAAATGCGACCCGTCTGGAGCAACTAGAATTAGGCTCGCTCCGCTGCCAGTGACCTGAGAGGACCCGTCCACGAAAAGTGAATAGGATGGTTGGTCGCTGGTCGTGGAATTATCATCGAGAGAGGAGTATGTGAATTCGGCGATGAAGTCAGCCACGGCTTGTCCCTTGATCGCGGTCCTGGGGCAGAAGGAAATATCGTGCTCACTGATCTTGACCGCCCATTTAGTTAATCGCCCTGAAACGTCGGGTTTTTGAAGGACTTGCCGTAACGGATGATTTGTTGGTACTTATATAGCATGGGCCTGGAAGTATGGTCGCAGTTTTCGGGCTGCCGTGACCAAAACAAGGGCCAACTTCTCCATATCAGAGTACCGGGTTTCGGCATCCACCATTGCTCGACTAATATAATAAACGGGTCTTTGTACCCCGGAATCCTCTCTTATTAGAGCGGCACTAACGGCCGTAGAAGACACAGACAAATAAAGAAGAAGTTGCTCGTGCGCCATAGGCTTTGATAATACGGGGGGTGCGCTCATGTATTGCTTCAGTTGTTGGAACGCTTCTTCGCATTGCGCCGTCCACTCCCAACCAGATTTTGCAGTGGTTCGGAGGAGTTTGAAGAAGGGTAAGCACTTGTCAGAGGCCCGCGAGATGAACCTATTTAACGATGCAATGCGACCAGTCAAGCGTTGGACATCCTTGAGAGTGGCCGGAGAGTTCATTTCGATCAATGCTTTTATCTTTCCGGGATTCGCCTCGATTCCTCGCTGACCGACCATAAATCCAAGAAATTTTTCGGCTGACACTCCGAACGCACATTTCTCTGGATTTAATTTCATCTGATACTTCCTCATTAAGTCAAAGGCTTCTCGAAGATCAGCAAGGTGGTCATTTCCTATGACGCTTTTCACGAGCATATCGTCGACATAAACCTCCATATTCCTGTCGATTTGTGCCCCGAATATTTTATTGACGAGACGCTGATAGGTGGCCCCTGCATTTTTGAGACCAAAAGGCATCACTTGGTAGCAATACAGACCTCGATCAGTGATGAAGGCGGTGTGCTAGCTATCAGGTGGGTACATCATAATCTGATTATAACCAGAATAGGCGTCCATGAAACTTAGCAGGGCGTGCCCTGCCGTCGAATCAACCAGTTGATCGATTCGTGGTGCCGAGAAGCTGTCTTTTGGACACGCTTTGTTTAAATCAGAATAGTCAATGCACATCCTCCATTTTCCATTGGATTTTCGAACGAGAACCACATTCGCGACCCAATCTGGGTAGTCGACTTCCTTTATAAAATTGACTGTAAGCAACTTTTCAACCTCGGCCTTGATTACCATTTGCCTTTCTGCAGTGAAGGCACGTCGACGCTGATGAATGGGTTTATACTTTGGATCAACGTTCAAACGATGTGCTATGATACTGGGATCGATGCCAGGCATATCTCTGTGAGACCAAGCAAACACGTCTTGGTATTCGGTGAGAAAACTAATCAGATTTTTTCGAAAGACGTTGGTTAAAGAGGATCCAATATATACGAATTTTGACGAACCCCTTCGATTAAGGGGATTGCCACTGTTTCTTCCCCGGGAGCTCCTGATTGGAGAGCATTCTCCCTTGGATCCAACGATGCGGCCGTCGGAAGACTTGATGAATCTTATGCCACCATCATAACTGATGTCGCCTGTGCTTTCTTTCGATCTTGTACAGCTATCTCATAACATGATCGGGCTCCTTTTTTATTCCCTCGGACAACTCCAACGCCATTCGGGGTAGGAAATTTCATGCATAAATATAAAGGATGTAAAGCTGCCCCAACCTTATTAAGCGATGGCCGCCCTAAAATGGTGTTGTATGCTAATCTTTGATCTACCACAAGGAAATTCACAAAGATAGTCGTTTTCGCTGGATTCTCACCAAAGGTGACCGGAAGGTCAATGCTTCCTTCTGGTGTCACCACTTCGCCCCCGAAGCCGATGAGGGGAGTTGAGACTGGCTTGAGCAGGCTTCTGGTGAGTGTCATTTTATTGAAAGCCTCCAGGTAGAGAATATCAACAGAGCTACCTGTATCCACTGTAATACGATGAGTCAGATAGTTTGATACCTTTAGCGTGACTACGATGTAGTCTTCGTGAGGGAAGTGAATTCCCTCTGCATCTTCGAGGGAGAAAGAGATCAAAGGATGGTTGGACTTTGATGTATCGGGAGTTCGTTCCAGCCAGTAGATATGCTGGGGCTTCTTGGATGCCTTACGGGTATATGCTTTTCTTGAAGCTTGAGAATCTCCCCCGCAAGCCGGTCCTCCGGCGATGGTCCGTATCTCCCCGATAGGCTCAGCGTCTTCTTGTGAAGTATGTCGATGAGGTGATTTCTTTTGATGTGGCGGGGCTTCCCCCCTTTTTGGTGAACGACCTTGTCGGATAACATAATCTTGAAGATGACCTTTTCGAATAAGAGCTTCGATGTGGTCACGCAAAGATATACAATCTTGGGTGTTGTGCCCATGATCTTTGTGGAAATAACAAAACTTGCTCTTATCTCTTTTTCGGGATCAGATTTGATCTTTGCGGGCCATTTCACATATGGTCTATTCTTGATCTCCATTAGCACCTTTTTCGGAGGCCGGTTGAGGGGAGTGTAGTTATGGTACTTACCTGAGTAGACTTTCTTGGGAGAGCGGTCTCGGCGGTCGCGCCGATATTTCTTATTCGAAGAAGATGTTTCCTCTGTCTTGCGCTTCTTGCCCTGTATGCCATGACGTGCTAGAGCAACTTCTTCTGCATTAATGTACTTCTGAGCTTTAGCTTGGAATTCTGTCATGGTTTTAGGAGGGTTTTTGTCTAAAGCGAATCTGAATTTTTCGCTCGTAATTCCGGCTATGAGGGTAGTGAGACCTTTTTCTTCGGTATAACCTTCAGTTTGGACGGCTTCGGTAGTGAACCGTACTGTAAATTCTTTTATTGTTTCCCCATGCTGCTGTTTCAAATCCATTGAGTGAGACGCCGGCTTTTTGGTGCGGATGCTTCCCATGAATTGAGAGAGGAACAGCTCCGATAGTTGTGAAAAGGAACTGATAGATCGAGGCTTTAGCCCGCGGAACCACGTACGAGCTGCCTCCTTTAAGGTTAGGGAAAAAGCTCTACACATGATTTCCGGCCCATGTCCTTCCAACTCCATAAGAGATCTATACGTTTCCAGGTGTTCGAGAGGATCGCCAATACCTGTATATGGAGTGATGACGGGCATACGATACTTTCTAGGTAAAGGTGCTTCTATGACCTCGCAGGTGAACGGAGACTCGGATCGATGCATCGACGCCACTACGGCAGACGGTCGATTTGCCTGATATCGTTGCTCGATGTCTTCAAAACGATCATGAATTCTTTTAAGGTCTCCTTCCCATGGTAAAGTATAAGCTGATGTTTCGACGGTGGACCCCTGAGGTTGTTGTTGGCAAGAAGCGCTGGAATGAATGGAATGCGGGGACAGCACAGGAGGTTGGTTGCCGAGTGGCATTCGGTTTGATGGAGGATGGTTTGGTTGGACCTGTGGTTCGTCCACAGAGTGTCTGGAAGCCACCGGTATGGGTTGTGCTGGTAACCCTTCGGAAGGTAGTCTCTGAGGCCCCAGGAAATGCTGATCAAGCCGATTCGACAGGGCTTGAAATCCAGCGTTGAGGGTTAGGAGTGTGTTTCCGAGGAAACGCATGGCATCTTCTTGATTTTCGGAAGCCTCAAACAATGGATTTTGTGATGGCACGTTAGGATCTCCTTGAGGGATGCCTGTCGAAGTAGTTGGAGGGATAGGCATTGGTTCCGTATCGTCAGGCGGAGGTGGTGCCTGCCTTGAAGTGGAAGGATGAACTGTCTTTTTAGGAGGCATAATGGAAGAATTTTGATCAGTGGTGAGAGCGATTGATTTTGATGATCAAATCGTTCCCACAGACGGCGCCAAGCTATTTACGTCACGTTTTGTAACAGGATCCTCCAGATATTCGCCTTCCTTCCAAGAGATTCCCTTCTTGGACCTGAAAAGAGACAAAGAGAAACTATGGGTGGCCGGCGTCCAGCCGTTGGCCCTCCAATGCTTAAGTTAGATAAGGTAGGGCTAGAAGAGGAGCAAAATAGATGATGGGGGTTAGAGACTGAGTATTGTGTACCTTCTTATTGATGAAACCATCTATTTATATAGATCCGAATGTCACACTCTTTTACGTAAGATACCGAGATCATCTACTAATTTCATGGGATAAGGTGTTTATCCCGCTTATCCTCAGATAAAGGATAGTCTAATCCAATTACTCATCTGGTCAATTACGTTCCTTGATAGCGATCCCTTGAGATACGGAACCATAGATGAAGATAAGCCCAAAATCGGCCTATACGGGTTGCTGGTACTATAGGCTAAGGGATGTCATCGCTAATCATCAGTAGTCAAAGCTGCTCGCACGTCGGGAGCTGCTCGCGAGACAAGCTGCTCGCATATTGAGATGTGACGCCTTTTAACGACTACGAGAAGAACTGCTCGCAGGTCGGGAAGGACATTTCCCGCCTTCCAATATTCGACTATTGACCATAAGGGCTCGATGACTCGGTAACTGTGTGTCGTATTTATCTAATATGCGAGACGTGACCAGATGAGCTCGCGAGTCGAATATTGTTATAAAGCTGCTCGTAGAATCAGGACATCGCGAGAATATGCGATCATCGCTATTTTGACTATAACACCCCATATAACGAAATTGGATTCGATTGGCATGCTTTCGATGAATTTGAGGGCTTTTTCTAGATGGCCTGCGCGCACAAATAGATCCACAATGCAGGCGTAATGCTCCACTGTTGGTGTGATTGAGTAATCTAAATGCATGCAGTTGAAGATCTGCAACCCTTGATCAACCATGCCAGAGTGTGAACATGCCGTCAAGACCTCCAAAAACACAGCCTTATCTGGATGTATACCAGCAAAAATAGGCAGATTTAATCTCCTTAACTATGTACAGGCTGCAGGAAAAGCAATTGTGGCTCACGGGCATGCCAATTTGGTGCACAAAATTCAAGCTGTTCATCACATGGGCCTTGCCAAATATGCACCCTGACCCAAAAATAATCATGCTGATATAGTCATCAGGTGGGCCACATTTGCCTGAAGACATGAAGATTAAAAGATTAACCAATGGTCTACATTTGGCATACACATGGACCATCGCACATGGCTTTCCTGATGAGTGGAATGGCCTAGACAACATACATGGTGGCGCCAGCCAAGTGCACATCCCAGCTCTTGCTAAGACTTTCCACATTGGCACATGGTGGAGAGTGGGATTAGACTCACACGAGAAGGGCAGAAGAGATTAATAAAATTTCATTAAGAACACTATAGCTTCAATGTTAGAGCTCATACCTGAAGATTTCATCTCTTCAAAACATCGGAGGGCCTCTTCACAACATCCATGAATAGCCCAACCTGATATCATGGCAGTCCAAGTAAGAACATCCTTCTCTTCTATTCAATAGAAAACCCGACTAGCACACCCAATGTCCCCACACTTTGAATACATAACAACCAAAGCATTCCCAAGCCTTGTGTTTATCTGAAACTCATTGCCCAAAACATATTCATGAATCCGAATCCCAGCATCTAAAGCTCCGATCCTCGCACACGCCATTAGTGCGGAAATCACATTACAATCATAAGGTTTCACGCCTTCGTCCAACATTCTAAAGAAAGTACTCAAAGCTCTTTGATGGTCTCCATTTCGTGAAAACCCACAGTCATCGTTGTCCAAGAAAGCACGTCCCTCTCCGGCATCGCCTCTAAAATCTTGCTCGCCCTTTCCAAATCCCCAACGTTACAATAACCATTAATTAAAAGGTTCCCCAAGAGCATGTTCTCAGGAGTTTCCTCGAATAGCTGCAGTGCGTGATCCAAGAACCCGAATCTCACATACATATGGGCCAATGAAGTCGGGATGACGGAGCCGATATCAAGCCCGAGCCTAATGATACTGGCATGGAGGGCCCCACCAAGGCCGTAATCGAGCAATGAACTGGCGGATCTAAGTGCGTAGGCGAAGGTGAAGCTGTCCGTACTGATGCTTAGGCGTCGCATGAGGGCGAAATGAGAAGTCGAGTTCGCGAAATGGCCATTAAGACAGAGGGCCCATATCAATGAATGGAAGATGGAGTGATCAGGGTCATGGAAATGGTGGAAGATCGAGAGGGCGTAGTCGATCGACTTGAGAAGAGAGCAGTTAGAGATGAGCTTGGAGATGACATAGCTGTTCTGAGAGAGGCCATGTCGGATGATCTGGGCATGGGTCTGTTAGAGATGGCAAGCGGTTTTCAAGGTGCAGATGAAGGAGAGAAATCGAATTTCTGGAATCTGAGAATAGGCATCGGAGTGGCTTTGTAGTGTGGTTTGGGTGGAAAAGGATGGTTTTCTTGGAAGGGTGGTTTTGAGGGAAGAGAATCGCATGTTGGCCGTTCCTGTGCTGAGTCCGGATCCGCTGTGTTGAAAACAGAGCGGATTCCGTGTCGTCGTCTGCTCTTAATAGGACTCGGACGAGAAAAATTTTGCTATACCCACGGCTTGCGTACACATGCGCGCAAATCCAGCCGTGGGGAAATCCGCAAATCGAGGAAATTTTAATGCTGCCACCGCGAGCCTCTCTTTTCTCGATGCGCGCAAATCCAGCCGTGGGGAAATCCGCAAATCGAGGAAATTTTAATGCTGCCACCGCGAGCCTCTCTTTTCTCGTTTCTCTCTCTTTCGAAAGTCTCTCAAGCAAATAATTCTTTGCGGAATCCTTTGGCAAGAAGTTAATGTGCTCAAACTTAAGTGGGGCCACCATGATGTTTGTGTGAAATCCACCCCATCCATCCTCTATGTGAGCTCATTTTAGGATGTCAGACAAAAAGTAAGCCGGATTCAAAACTCAAATGGGCCACACTAAAGGAAAAGGTGGGTAGGAAAATTCTTACCGTTGAAACATCCTAGGTCCACGGTGATGTTTATATGTCATCCATACTGATCATAATGTCATTCCTACTGGGATGAACTGAAAACACAAATATTAGCCTATTCAAAACTACTGTGGCCCACGAATATTTCAACTATAGACCTTTAATCCCCACAATTTTCAGCCACTTGAGTCTTTGATATGGCTATTTTTTGTCTCACGTCCCAAAATGAGCTCACAAAACAGATGGACAGGGTGGATTTCTCACAAGCATCATGGTGGGCCCCACCCAAATTCTCGGCACAAGAACTTCCACCCAAAGTCTTCCGCCAAAAATCGCGAGTAGGTAGGCATTGTGTAACGCCCCAGATTTTCGAGATTTATTTGAAAATTTTTGAAAATTCATTTTTAATTTATTTTTTATTAATTATCGTACATTTACCGTTGATTTGCGAATAGCGGGACATTCGTAGGAGATCCAATAGGGTACCTTTTACAAAAGTTGCTTAGAATGATCCCATAAACATCTTAGAAAGATCAGATTTTAAAAATCACACACTTTTTAGATAATCACGAAAATGCCATTAGTTAAACTTAAGTTAAGATGCCATTTTTAAGTATTATAGTTTTTTATGATCACTTTCACGCAAAACCCTGGATTTAAGCTTTTGGCCACATATTAACCATACACATCAAATTTCAGCCCTTAAATCATAATAGAAGTGGTCCAATTATCAAATCAGCCCCTTAACCCTTGATTTTCATGTCCATCGAGTGAGGAAAGTAGATGGTTAGTCGTAGTTGATTATTTTTCTTCATATGAGTGACTTGGATTGTCTTTATCATGGACCAATAGTGTGATTTGAGTGCCCCACCTTGATAAGCCTCTTTCTTATGCGCGAAGTTATCCCGTTATAAAAATTAACGAGTTACCAACTCTTTTTAAATCTGAACCTTTCAATTTACCCACTTCTCACCATCAATCGCTTCTCAAATTTGGACCACCCATTATACTCATATGACTACGAGTTTACAAAAAATTTGGACCCCGATCTATAATCCTATACCGTTGAACCACAAAGCCACTACCTTCCTTTTCCGCCAAAAGTTGGAATTTCAGATCTAGGCATTTTTCACCATCAATCAACCACTAAACTTTGTACAATTGTTTGCCTATCATGACTACATATTTTTCTAAAATTTGGGCCCTGATCATCAAGCGTAGACCGTTAATTGAGATCAAGCCCATTTTAGCACCCGTCGGGCCATTTTCAAGGATCGGCCAATCTAGAATGTGGATCATCAAGAAATTTACGTATTCTGACTCTACTCTTCGAGATTGATAAGATGAATGGATTGGAATTGATCAAAGATCATCCGAATATTAAGATTTGAGAAACACACCTCAAGAGGTCGTTACACAAGACCTCGCGTGCACATCCCTCTCCATATTTCTACTACGCACCTCCAAATCTTTCTCCTAACCCTAGCCTCCATGCCTTAGAGAAAGAGAGAGAGAGAGAGAGAGAGAGAGAGAGAGAGAGAGAGAGAGAGAGAGAGAGAGAGAGAGAGAGAGAGAAGGGAGTTCTTTCTCATATTTTTCCAGCGGCTAGGATCTTCTACAACCCTCTTCTAAGTCCATCCTAAGGTGAGGATTTTCCTTCAAGCCTTTCATTAATAATATCACGATTATTATAAGTTTCTTTTGTGGCATGTGAGGTTATTTTGTTTGAATTGCTGATCCATATAATATGAAGTTTAATGTACGATTTGTAACGAATATCATTATATAATAATGTGATTCCTTGTTTAGATTTTTTACTAAGAAGCATGTGTATTTGTGTTATTTATCTTTGTGAAATCTATGCCCTTATTTTCTTAGTCTATGTGTTACAAGTAACATTGGTTTTCATATTGTGATATATATGAAATATGTGTATAAGATCATCATATAGACATCCCATTATTGTATACTCTTTGTCCCTAAGTTGGTAAAATTATTCGATGTAGAGAGATGGAACCCGTGAGAGGTGTCCATGATGGAAGAATATCTCTTGATTTAACTGAGAGAATGAAGTGATTGTTTGTTAAGGAATCCTTACATATACATGATGCTTGATTGGATCCATTTACATTACATGAGTATTTTAATGAATTTGGTCATGATGTACAACATTGGATTTTTGGGACATGATGAAATCATAAAACGGGACAATGAGTGGACACTAATGGTATACAAATTCTCATGAGCCGGGGTTGGTGCTATGGATACTAATCCCGTGCTGTCGGCCTATGCTGGGTTGCTTGCGACTCCCCATAGTGACCATTGAGTTTTATTTAAATTGGTTGTATGCGAAAACACTTAAATAAAGGTGAAACTAAAGTCATGCATTCACTTGGCTCCATGTGGGTGTACGGAATTGAGAACAGGCTAGAGCGTCCTACTTCTCCCGTACACTGTCACGTGTAGATTTGGGCTATGAGCGTCCCGTTTCTCACGTGGTCAGGCAAAACTATGGGCTTGTGCGTCCCAGGAACCTCTGGTGACTAGTGGCCAAGGTGAAGTCGTAACAGGGAGTCTCCCACTTCATGTATTGTGATTCTAGCCAGGGTGCCTTAGCCAGAGCATGCATTCCATGCATCGCATTAACAAAGATTTTTAGTTGGTTGTTTTGATTTGATTAAATAATAATATCCTGCTTGCGTTTACTCTGTACCGTTATTATTATTCTTGATTGTCTTGGAGGAAATATTCCCCACTATGATAGCGTTTAACGCTATCCCAAACATAATTTAGATGATGCAGGTGAAGATCCAGGTAATGAACCCGATTTTCAAGGAAAAGAGTTTGATGGTTCGTACGATCACATGGCGGATGACGATGTTGGAGAAACTTAGTTGATGTTTTCATTTATTAAATATTTCTTTGAGTAGTTGATACATTTATGGAATTGTAATAAGTCTTCAAGAGAAGACATGGTTTTGTATTTTAATTAATCAGTATGGATATTGGTTGGTTCCCTTATTTAAACATTGATGATGATGTAGTAAGTTTGATAGAATAAGATGATAATTGTTTCCGCCATTGTGCTTGAATGCTATATTTTATTATTTGACAAATTAGTTATTCCATAAATTTCTTGGGAATTCGGCCGTCGTATTATACACGAGAGTCGAAAATCTCGGGTCGTTAGAGTTGGTATCAGAGCACATTCGGGACCTCTGGGTGAGAAGCCCGACCATTTTCATAATAAATATCCCTTAGGGTTTAGGTTCCCATGAAATAGAAACAAAAACACCTAGGTTCATCCCCCATTGGATGCATGAGATGTTATGAATCTAGAGACTCAAACATAGACCCCTCAAAATCATTAGGATAGCCGATGAACGTAAAAATATGAAATTTTAGGATTTTTGGGAAGTGGATTCTCACTTTTTCTAGAAGTTTTGGAGCTCTCAACATTTTCTCATATTTAGATCAGTGTTACGCCGAGTCATGGGATTTATCTCACTCAAATTTTAAGGATAACTATTTTATTTTGAATTATTTTTGTTAGGACAAATTTTCCGACCCTTTGGCAATATTACCACTAAGAATTATATTTTTAAAATTGATAAATTTTTGAAAATTTTTATACATATTTGTAACTCATCACCCAATACTCCCATAAAATTTCAGATCAATCTTACATCTAGATAAATCGTGAAAATTCTGTTAGTAGAGAAAATCTTGCGCTGGAAACTGCTGGACTGTTACATTTTTCAGAATTTTAGAGGTCAGAATCATATCTTACCATAGGAATTTCATTCTGAGAAAAATTAGAGTAATTTCTCACCTAACCTTTAGATTACCCTCCAAATTTTAGGCAAAAAATATGTTCGGTTTGAGAGATAAAATTCTAAAAGTGCTTATAAGTCCTGTGTTCCAGATTCAATACTACCCTAGTTCCTTAAGCTTTGAAAACCTCTGAACCCCTTGTTTACGCTTAGTTATCGTAAGATGGAACCCTTAGAAGTATTTCCTAGTGTATGCTCATATATCCCTATGAATTTTAGGCCCAACCTTCTTACTTAAAGTAGATTATTGTAACCATAAAATGCCACTTACCAATCCCTCACATAGATCTTCGACCATGTCTAACAATGAAAGTAAATAGGATCTCGTAAGGTTTTAATGTTTTGTATTGTTGGATTTTAATTTACGTGATCTTTGTTGATTTTTTTTTTTGGAGAATACATGAAAGTCCCCACAATGTTAGACTAAATCGGCCGCACAGGAGGGCAGAACTGTACCTAATATATTGTGTAAAGGATTGGATCCTCGTTCAAATCCCAAGGGTCGACACTCGGAATTTCGAATGGATACTAATGAACTCAATGCTCAAATGCGAGTAGAAGATCTAAGTATAGAATCCGAATCTAATTGAACTGTTCACCCGTGATGTCGACACAATACAAATCGCATCCTTGTTCTAACTGGACGACTTTTGTGCATTCTCTTGGAATGTGTGTGATTGTTTTCTTTGGATGACTAAAATAAGATACATGTATAGATGATCCTAGGATGTAGAAGCTTAGCCACTTAGACCCTATAAAGAGTTACAATACGGTATCCCTAACGTCATCTTTCTGTCGCACCTTTAGCTATTAAAGAACCGTCGATGATATCTCATTCACTTTGTTATCTACTTGTTTATCCACTCATTCAAGTGACCATCCGATCATGCCAACCTAATCAAACTCAGATCTATCCTCTAACTCCCGGTCAGTCATCACATTATCGATCAAACATCCTTAGTAATCATTTAACCCTAATCATCCTTTTAGATCCTTGACTATAGGAGCACCCCCAGACTTAAGACATACTAGGGCATTAGATGTTTGATTAGACACATCGTTATGTATAGAACCATCTAGGAATCAGAGTGCATAGTGGAAGCATGATAGGAAAGAAATTTGGGGGAGCATGTAAAAATCGATGTCGAGTACGGATTTATTTTTAAGGGGGATGGATTGTGATCGCGTCTGACCCGGAATAGTTCAGAAAGTTAGACGAGAAGTCATAAAGTGAGATTGCCCTCAATCTTTTATCGACGATGCTTAGGAAACTTCGGGGACGAAGTTTGTTTTTAAGGGGGGTGGTTTGTAACGCCCCAGATTTTCGAGATTTATCCGAAAATTTTTGAAATTTCATTTTTAATTTATTTTTTATTAATTATCGTACATTTACCGTTGATTTGCGAATAGCGGGACATCAGTAGTAGATCCAATAGGGTACCTTTTACAAAAGTTGCTTAGAATGATCCCATAAACATCGTAGAAAGATCAGATTTAAAAAATCACACACTTTTTAGATAATTACGAAAATGCCATTAGTTAAACTTAAGTTAAGATGCCATTTTTAAGTATTATAGTTTCTGACGATCACTTTCACGTAAAACCCTGGATTTAAGCTTTTGGCCACATATTAACCATATACATCAAATTTCAGCCCTTAAATCATAATAGAAGTGGTCCAATTATCAAATCAGCCCCTTAACCCTTGATTTTCATGTCCATCGAGTGAGGAAAGTAGATGGTTAGTCGTAGTTGAATATTTTTCTTCATATGAGTGACTTGGATTGTCTTTATCATGAACCAATAGCGTGATTTGAGTGCCCCACCTTGATAAGCCTCTTTCTTATGCGCGAAGTTATCCCGTTATAAAAATTAACGAGTTACCAACTCTTTTTAAATCTAAACCTTTCGATTTACCCACTTCTCACCATCAATCGCTTCTCAAATTTGGACCACCCATTATACTCATATGACTACGAGTTTCCAAAAAATTTGGACCCCGATCTATAATCCTACACCGTTGAACCACAAAGCCACTACCTTCCTTTTCCGCCAAAAGTTGGAATTTCAGATCTAGGCATTTTTCACCATCAATCAACCACTAAACTTTGTACAATTGTTTGCCTATCATGACTACATATTTTTCTAAAATTTGGGCCCTGATCATCAAGCGTAGACCGTTAATTGAGATCAAGCCCATTTTAGCACCCGTCGGGCCATTTTCAAGGATCGGCCAATCTAGAATGTGGATCATCAAGAAATTTACGTATTCTGACTCTACTCTTCGAGATTGATAAGATGAATGGATTGGAATTGATCAAAGATCATCCGAATATTGAGATTTGAGAAACACACCTCAAGAGGTCGTTACACAAGACCTCGCGTGCACATCCCTCTCCATATTTCTACTACGCACCTCCAAATCTTTCTCCTAACCCTAGCCTCCATGCCTTAGAGAAAGAGAGAAGAGAGAGAGAGAGAGAGAGAGAGAGAGAGAGAGAAGGGAGTTCTTTCTCATATTTTTCCAGCGGCTAGGATCTTCTACAACCCTCTTCTAAGTCCATCCTAAGGTGAGGATTTTCCTTCAAGCCTTTCATTAATAATATCACGATTATTATAAGTTTCTTTTGTGGCATGTGAGGTTATTTTGTTTGAATTGCTGATCCATATAATATGAAGTTTAATGTACGATTTGTAACGAATATCATTATATAATAATGTGATTCCTTGTTTAGATTTTTTACTAAGAAGCATGTGTATTTGTGTTATTTATCTTTGTGAAATCTATGCCCTTATTTTCTTAGTCTATGTGTTACAAGTAACATTGGTTTTCATATTGTGATATATATGAAATATGTGTATAAGATCATCATATAGACATCCCATTATTGTATACTCTTTGTCCCTAAGTTGGTAAAATTATTCGATGTAGAGAGATGGAACCCGTGAGAGGTGTCCATGATGGAAGAATATCTCTTGACTTAACTGAGAGAATGAAGTGATTGTTTGTTAATGAATCCTTACATATACATGATGCTTGATTGGATCCATTTACATTACATGAGTATTTTAATGAATTTGGTCATGATGTACAACATTGGATTTTTGGGACATGATGAAATCATAAAACGGGACAATGAGTGGACACTAATGGTATACAAATTCTCATGAGCCGGGGTTGGTGCTATGGACACTAATCCCGTGCTGTCGGCCTATGCTGGGTTGCTTGTGACTCCCCATAGTGACCATTGAGTTTTATTTAAATTGGTTGTATGCGAAAACACTTAAATAATGGTAAAACTAAAGTCATGCATTCACTTGGCTCCATGTGGGTGTACGGAATTGAGAACAGGCTAGAGCGTCCTACTTCTCCCGTACACTGTCACGTGTAGATTTGGGCTATGAGTGTCCCGTTTCTCACGTGGTCAGGCAAAACTATGGGCTTGTGCGTCCCAGGAACCTCTAGTGACTAGTGGCTAAGGTGAAGTCGTAACAGGGAGTCTCCCACTTCATGTATTGTGATTCTAGCCAGGGTGCCTTAGCCAGAGCATGCATTCCACGCATCGCATTAACAAAGATTTTTAGTTGGTTGTTTTGATTTGATTAAATAATAATATCCTGCTTGCGTTTACTCTGTACCTGTGGACCCTCGCCGTTTCTGCGCTCCCACGCGACGTCCTCCCTTTCCTTTCGGGAAAAGCAGAAGGGGGTGCGTGTGTGCGTGAATCGCCGTTTGTGCCACTGGCTTGCCTCGTTCTTGAGGGCTTTGTTTAGGTTGTCGTGTTAAGCTGGATGTGTTTAAATGAGTTTATATAAGACCAGAGTCGCCACTAGCCAGTTACTTCGAATCTACAGTCGGCTAGACCCCGTAGAAACGTTAGAGAAGGGGATCCGAAGATTCTTTTCTCTAAAATGACTCTTTTGATCTACGGCCAGAGATTCGAGGTAAGGGATCACGATTACAGGGTGGGAAGAGGTTAAGCACCCCACACACTGCCCGTACCGGAGTACGGTCTCTACTTCACGGAATCGAACTAATACTTGAAAGTTTGCCTTAATCCTCGTACATTCTCATAGATGACATGATGCATGAATGCGGGTCTGAATAGTAAGAGTTTTTTATGGGCAGGTTCCACTAACAGGCAAGCCCAGAGCATACGCTCGAACTGACAGGTGCTTAATGTAAGACGTATGCAGTGTGTTTGAATAATCAAGGTGCTTTGTAGTGAAGCATGAATGCAAGTCTGAACAGTAAGAGTTTCTAATGGGCAGGTTCCACTAACAGGCAAGCCCAGAGCATACGCTCGAACTGACAGGTGCTTAATGTAAGAAGTATGCAGTGTGTTTGAATAATCAAGGTGCTTGTAGTGAAGCAGGGGGGTTGGAAGAAAAGTAAATGTTGCACTTATGCTAGATGCAAATGAGATGATGCTGGTAAAAGAGTAGCTAAATGGACGGAGGTGTCGCAAGGATTGGCTTTGAGTGGCTGGATCAAGACTTGGATGGCTTGGGAGACTTGGACCAGTGGTCAGGCAGGGCTGGACCAGGGTTTAGGTTGTTCTCACTCGGGCTCTCCTTAGTGGAGGAATGGGCTGAAAGGTGGATCGCACTCGGGCTGGACAGCTTCGGAGGGAGTGGATGTTGAAATGAGAAGGGGAGGGGGGTATTTATAGCAGCGGGCAGTGGTAGAACCCGTAAATAGTTTTGGGCGGCCCCCGTATGGACGCTCCTCGGGCTCCAGCGCGTGGTACGATCATATCTCAGGGCTGCGTTTTAACTCGGTGAGTTAACTTGGTGGGTTGACTCAGCGGGTCGACTCGGTGATTTGACTCGACGGGTTGATTCGGTGATTTGACTCGACGGGTTGACTCAGTGGGTTGACTCAGTGATTTGACTCAGCGGGTTGACTCAGTGGGTTGACTTGGTGAGTTTGACTTTTTTAGGATTTTTTTACTGGCTTTTATTACCGGGGGTTTTTCAGGCTGATGTTTAGGGGCGAGTTGACTGGGTTCAGGCTTGAGTTGGGTTATGGATTGGGGCATACAAGGGTGAGCTTGGCTGAGTTTAGACTTGGGATTTGGGGGGATGGTCCTCCATTCATTCAACCATCTTTACCAACAGTGTAGCCGAAGGTGGGGTGTCTACAGATGCCCCTCTTTGGCAGAGGTTGCGTGCAACCGAATGCCAAAGCGAGTGGACACCCCACTTCTGACCCGGTCATTCATAGATCATGGTCTGAAATCTTTGCTTGCCTTTGCATCTGTGCCAGTTGATCGTCTGGAAATCGATCACTCGCACATACCGCGGGAGTTTGAAGAAAACGTTGCGATTGTCCCTGCATGCGCTGCAACCTGGGTACCCAATCGCAACCCTTCCATTCCCGATCGGTATCAACATCGGAAAGGTATAGCAGAGCCTTTGCGTCGCTAGTCTTACGAGGTTACTGACCCTGTGATTGATTGTATGTTCGATGTTTTCCCGAATCACTCCAGGTGTACTTGTTTCTCTTGACTGTCAAAGTGGTTAGATGCCCTGCGTCAGATAGTCTTACGGGATTCTACTACGCCGACTTGGAATCAGTCAAGGTACTTCAGGCATCCACGCCTAGGTATGTGCGGGTGGACTCTTTCCACCCGATCTGCTGGTTTCGATGCTTGGTTTGCAATTCATTCTTTCCTCAATTGCAGTCTGGAATCTTTGTTGTCCTTTGTATCTGAGTTAGATGATTGTTTGGAAATTGATAACTCGCACATACCGCGAGAGTTTGGAGAAAACGTTGCGATTGTCCCTACATGCGCTGCAACCTAGGTACCCAATCGCAACCCTTCTATTCTCGATCGGTACTAACATCGAAAAGGTACAGCAGAGCCTCTACGTCGCTAGTCTTACGAGGTTACTGACCCTGAGATTGATTGTGATGTTTGATGTTTTCCCGGATCACTCTAGGAGTACTTGTTTTGCTTGACTGTCAAAGTGGTTGGATGCCCTGCGTCATGTAGTCTTACGGGATTCTACTACGCCGACTTGGAATCAGTCAAGGTACTTCAGGCATCCACGCCTAGGTATGTGCGAGTGAACTCTTTCCACCCAATCTGCTGATTTTGATACTTGGGTTACAATTCATCGTTTCCACCTGTTGAAATGGTTTCTTTGACCGAGCCTTTTGGCTTTCATCTTTTCGTATCTTGGCATATGGTACGACCGCACTGACACTGGAGTTCAGTTTGACCATACTTTGAGTGCATTGGATCCGATGGTCTCCGGGGAAACCGCGAGACATCGGATCTTATTTGATTTTTGTGTCGGCTCCTACCCAGAGATATGGAAGATCTCTCGGTGTTTTGGAGGTCGAGCGTTCTACTGGGAAAATATTTTTTGGATTTTTGAAAAGATACCCACTCTGGGAAGTGATACTCCATGGGGTTTTTATTTGCAAATAGAAATATTTTTTTGTCTTTTTGAAATGGAAGTCTGGTTTGCATGCGCCTCCACCAGGGATGCCTGTGGGGTTTTTAGCTAACCGACTTTTATTTTGAAAGGAGGTAAACATGATGATTTGATGCGATGGATGTTGATGCATGGAGATCCATGATGAATGCAGATTTTGCTTTTGCTCGGGATGCAAAGAGCTTTGAGCTTATTGCTTGCGGGGTTGTGCTTCCCTGGGGATTTTCTTTTTGATACGGATATTTGGTAAGCGGGTTGGTCAAGATCCCGACCTGTGGTCGATCAGGTCTATCGTCCCAAGATGCTGTTTCTTTGCTAATGGGAATGGACGAAGGATATTATTAGACTTCAAGATGTTCTTCTGTGAAAGGATGCGATTAAGACGGTGCTTGGTGTTGAGCTCATAATTGTGCATATTCTAACCCCAATTCATCACTCACTATGCATGGTATACATGTTTAAAGGACTACTTTAATACATGATTTGTGATTGTAGGAACAAGATGGAGATTTCACAAATTGAAAGCTAAATTGAGCTCTTTATGAGCATTGAAGTTCATTGGATGAAGATTGAAGAAGGACCAAAGAAAGACAAAGTAAGGAGAGAAGAGAAAAGAAGAAAGAAAGAAAGAAATAGAGAAGAAACAGGGCTAGACCGGTCAAGACCGGTCGGCCACCCTCATTCCTGCCAAAGAAGTCTTACTGGACAGATGACTGCCAGCCCGACTGGTCAAGACCGGTCGGCCATAGTTGCTGGACTAAGAGATTCAGAAGCCAGACCGGTCGTGACCGGTCGGCCAGGCTAGTCCGACCGGTCCAGACCGGTCGGCCATACATTAAAAGGCTGTTTCTATTTTGGGACTCCGGATTTCTCTGCGCAATTGCGTAACTTTACGCGAAATCTGGAACTTTCTTGCGTAAAGGACACCTCCAAGCTATAAAAGGACGTCTTCCCTTCATACCAAAGCATGCTAGGACGTGGGGATTGCTTAGGAGACGGATTCGACTTCGGATTTCTAGTTTTCTTCCTGTTTTAGTTATTTTTTATGTTTTTAGAGGCTTCTAGTTTAAGGATGTTAGAGATGAACTAAAACCTCTTAGCTAGGGCTAAGAGGTGAAGCTTTTGATTCATTTTTTATGGATTGATGCAACCTAGGTTTCCTTTCATGTTTTAATTGATGAATTTTAGTTCAATATGAGTTTGAATCAAGTACTATTTTGGTTTTTACTTTGATCTCTTGATGACTCCGGGCTCATGTGATTCTTAGTAATCCTAACTTAGTATCTTAGCTTTTGAGCATTGTTTATGCTTGCGTAGTTCATTGATCTACCATCGACTCCGGGCATGGTAGACGCTTTGATTGCCTTGTGTACAATGGCCTGATTTTCATGTGGGAACTCATTCAACTAAAGTTCTTATCTTTTGTTATATAATCTGGAATTGCTGTTGTTCATTGATTTTGATTTAATTAGAGTTCTAATCATGAGTTATACTCAGGTCTAGTGACAGGATTTGGTGAAAGCTATGGTTATGAATCTCAACTAGATTGGAAAAAGGCTTGGCCTACATAATTGAGTGTGCCCAAGGCCTGAGCATGGTTGTGGGAATCAAATCAATGAATAAGCACTTATTTTGGATAATTGTTGATTTAACTGCTCTATATTCCGATCGGATAGAGATATGAATTCAATTCCAAATCGCTATTTTCCAGTTTTAGTTCTTAATAGGATCTTAATTACTAGTTGTTTTAGACAAATTCTAAGGATACCCATACATAAATCTCTGTGGGAACGATACTCGGTCTTTCCGAATTATTACTACTTCGCAACCCTACACTTGGGGAGTGAACACTTGGTCGCTTGTTTTGGTCAAGATTCCAATTTGTGGGCGATCGGATCCGTCATCCCAAACTGCGAAATGAGTGAGCGGAGTTCGATACTTCTGAAGTGCAATGCTGGGGATAGTGACAATTTTTGTGATTTTTACAAATATTTGGTCTGAATCTTTACCTGAGTAGTCAGGATGGAGATTGGTTATTGGAAACAAAGGAAATATTTTTGTGATTTTGCAGATATTTGATTCGAAAGCAAGGGAAACATTTTTGTGATTTTGAAAATATTTGATTTGAAAGCAAGGGAAATATTTTTGTGATTTTTGAAAGGTGATTTTGCAATATTTTTGTATTTTGTGATTTTTCTGAAATGCAGGGAAAATGCACTACGCCAAAACAGCAAAAAAACGACACAAAAATGCTTGGTTTAACGACGGACTTCGTCCGTCGTTAAAAATGGCTTGGTTTAACGACGGACTATATTCGTCGTTAATGTGAAAACAGTCCGTCGCTAACTACCACCACCTCGGGCTGTGATGTGTTTAATCGACAAAATTTTACGACGGACCAGAATCCGTCGATAACTGTAAATTAACGACGGATATAGTCCGTCGTTAATATTACGACGGATCTAATCCGTCGTAATGTAATGTATTCAAGGGAGATTTCCTGCGTCGTAAAATTCTGCGTCCGGAGACGAGAAGTAGGGATTTATCGACGGACCTTCTTGAATTTAACGACGGATATAGTCCGTCGTAAATTAAAAATTATACACCTCGCAATTCATTTAAAATAAATTTGTTTCTTTAATAGGTCTAAAAAAAATTTTGAATTTTTAGAAAAAAAGTTGACAAGTTTAATAAAAATTAACAATATTTAAGAAAAAATGGGATTTGGAAAAATTCGAGATTTTGAAAATAATATTCTAAATTTAAAAAAGAACTAGAATTTTGAAAGAAATTGACATTTTGAAATAAATTGAGACGTTTGAATGAAGTGTATAAGTTTGAAATAATGTAGACTTTGAGAAAGATTGAGGTTTTGCAGTTTGAAAGATATTGACATATTTTGATAATAAAAAAAATTAGATTTTCAAAAAATTGGCATTTTGAAAACGAACATCGGAAAGTTTAAAAAATTGTGATTTTGAAAAAATGTTGAGTTAATCCTGAATAAAATTTATAAGTTTGAAAAAAAATGTAATAAAATTAATAATGTTTAAGAAAATTGAAATGTAGAAAAAATCAAAATTTTGAAAATAATTAGGATTAAAAAAGAACGAAAAATCTAAAAGAATTTTGACATAAATTAGGATTTAAGAGGAATTAAAAAAAGTTGGCATTTTGACATAAATCAAGAATTTTGAAACTTTAGAAAAAAAGTTGACAAGTTTAATAAAAATTAACAATATTTAAGAAAAAATGGGATTTGGAAAAATTCGAGATTTTGAAAATAATGTTCTAAATTTAAAAAAGAACTAGAATTTTGAAAGAAATTGACATTTTGAAATAAATTGAGACGTTTGAATGAAGTGTATAAGTTTGAAATAATGTAGACTTTGAGAAAGATTGAGGTTTTGCAGTTTGAAAGATATTGACATATTTTGATAATAAAAAAAATTAGATTTTCAAAAAATTGGCATTTTGAAAACGAACATCGGAAAGTTTAAAAAATTGTGATTTTGAAAAAATGTTGAGTTAATCCTGAATAAAATTTATAAGTTTGAAAAAAAATGTAATAAAATTAATAATGTTTAAGAAAAATTGAAACGTAGAAAAAATCAAAATTTTGAAAATAATTAGGATTAAAAAAGAACGAAAAATCTAAAAGAATTTTGACATAAATTAGGATTTAAGAGGAATTAAAAAAAGTTGGCATTTTGACATAAATCAAGAATTTTGAAACTTTAGAAAAAAAGTTGACAAGTTTAATAAAAATTAACAATATTTAAGAAAAAATGGGATTTGGAAAAATTCGAGATTTTGAAAATAATATTCTAAATTTAAAAAAGAATTAGAATTTTGAAAGAAATTGACATTTTGAAATAAATTGAGACGTTTGAATGAAGTGTATAAGTTTGAAATAATGTAGACTTTGAGAAAGATTGAGGTTTTGCAGTTTGAAAGATATTGACATATTTTGATTAAAAAAAAAATAGATTTTCAAAAAATTGGCATTTTGAAAACGAACATCGGAAAGTTTAAAAAATTGTGATTTTGAAAAAATGTTGAGTTAATCTTGAATAAAATTTATAAGTTTGAAAAAAAATGTAATAAAATTAATAATGTTTAAGAAAAATTGAAATGTAGAAAAAATAAAAATTTGAAAATAATTAGGATTAAAAAAGAACGAAAAATCTGAAAGAATTTTGACATAAATTAGGATTTAAAAGGATTTAAAAAAGTTGGCATTTTGACATAAATCAAGAATTTTGAATAAAATTTATCGGTTTGAAAAATATATTTTCAAAATAGAAATTGTGATTTTTAAAAAGAAATTTAGATCTTGTATTTTGTAAAAAAAATTGAGAAATTTGATAGAAAATGAAATGTTGAAAAAACAATTGACATTTTAAAAAAAGTGTTTATGTATTGAATTGCGATTTTGAGAAAAAATTAAGAAGTTTGAAAAAAAATTGTAATAAAACTAATAATGTTTAAGAAAATTAAGATTTAAAATAACGAGATTTTGAATAGAAATAGGGGATTTACAAAGAACCAAAAAGAAATTGTCATTCTTAAATAATTAAGATTTAAAAAAAAACTGCGAAGATAGAATAAAATTTATTAGTGTGAAAAAAAATTGAAAAAAAATTACAATTTTTAAAAATAAAATAGGATTTTGTATATTGAAAATTTTTGAGAAATTTGATAAAAAAATTTGACATTTTGAATTCTGGAAGTTGACAAGTTTATTAAAAAATGTGATTTTGAAAAATAAAATTGTATTATTTAAAAAAAATTAACAATTTTAGGACATTAGGACATTATACCAAAATTGATATTTTAAGAAATCTAAACCGGTCCATCCACTTTGTGAGATAATTTTAGGACATTATACAAAAAAGGTGAGAACCCGGATCCTGGTGGGTGGGAACCCTGACCGTGGGGCCACTCTGATGAATGTGACTACATCCACGCCGTACATCCATATTGAATGTTCATTTTAGGGCGTGTTCCAAAAAATGAAGCAATTCTAAGTCCCAGATGGGACATAGTAGAGGAAACAGTGCTGATTGACCATTAAAGACTTCCTGTGGGGCCACAAAAGCTTTGGATCAAGATGATATTTTTGTGGTCTATTCATCTAGGTGTTTGTGACCTTACAAATAGGTTGGATGGAAAATAATGGCAAATAAACATTCCGGTGAAATCCATGAAGTTTTCAGGTGTAGAGATTCAATCACGACTGTTTCTATGGTGTGGTCCACCTAATATTTGACTCAGCTTCATTTTTGGTATCATACCCTAAAATGATATTTCAAAATGGTTGGATGGTGTGGATTTAAGACACATACATCACAAGTGAACCATTATGCAAATCCAAAAATTATACAGCCCATTTTATGATAAGGTTCCAAAAATTATGCAAATCCAAATCTCAAGTGAACCATACCACTGGAAACAGTGTGCTTGAGTGCCCCACCATTAAAAATACCAAAGATCCCATGGTAAGGTTTGGTAATGTTTATTTGCAATCCAAGCTCTTGATAATGTCAATAACGTCTTGATGAAGGGAAAATATAAATATCAGATTGATCCAAAACTTTTGTGGCCCACAAAACGTTTTTAATGGTTAATAATCACTGTTTCTAGTGGTATGGTCCACCTGAGATTTATATCTTCTTAAGGTTTTGGATCATATCCTAAAATGATATTAGAAAACATATAAACGGCATAGATATATAAAAAGTACATCGAGATGGGCCCCACACGGTAGAGGTAACACCCACTAAGGTGTTACCAGGGTAACATCTAATTAGCTCCCCCTTCCAAAGGGGGCGCGGATTTCCAGCGATACCCTTGCGTTTTGGAATTTCCAGCGAACCAAGGTGGGGCCCACAGTGATTATTTTGATAAATCCACCCCGTCCATCCATTTTGGGAGCTCATTTTAGGACATGAGAACAAAAATGAACCCGATCCAAGACTCAAGTGGGCCGAAAACGTGAGGATTGAACGTCCACAGTTGAAATATTTGTAGAGCCACAGGTGTTTCGAATCAGGATAATATTTGTGTTTCCTGTTCATCCCAGTAGTAGTGACGTTATGAACGGTATGGGTGTCATATAAACATCACTGTGGACCCAGGGAGGTTTCAATGGTAGTAATTTACCTACCCACCTTTTCCTTTAGTGAGGCCCACTTGAGTCTTGGATCCGGTTCATTTTTGTTTTCATGTATTAAAATGAGTTCCCAAAACAGATGGACGAGGTGGATTTATTGAAAAACATCACTGTGGGCCCCACCTTGGTTCCGAGTGCAGCTCCCAAAATGCAAGGCTTTCGCTGGAAATCTGCGCCCAAAGAGGTGTTACGGAAGGGGATCGGCTAAAGATGTGCGGACGCGGTTTGGCTAGTGACCCGAACACCAGGCAGCTAGCTGGTGTGAAAGCTCTGTGGGCCCCACCATGATGTATGTGTTTTATCAACACCGTACATCCAGTTTTCCAGATACTTTTAGGGTATTATCCTAAAAATAAGGCAGATCCAAATGTCACGTGGACCACACTATAGGAAACAGTGGGAAGAATGATGTTCACTGTTGAATCCTTCCTAGGGCCCACATTGATGTTTATTTATCATCCAACCTGTTCATAAGATCACACAGACGTAGATGAAAGGAAAACACAAATATCATCTTGATCCAACACTTTTATAGCCCCCAAGAAGCTTTCAACGGTAAGCGTTCAATCCCCACTGTTTCCTGACGAGAAAATTTTTGCTACACCCACGAGTTAGCTACGCTAGCTACAGCGGGTGTAGTAATGACCCCACCATGATGTATGTGTTGTATCCACTCCGTCCATTCATTTGGAGAGATCATTTTAGGGCATGATACCAAAAATGAGGCAGATCAGAAGCTCAGGTGGCCCCCAAGAATTTTTTAATGGTTGGTGTTTAATTCCCACTATTTCTATTCTAGGTCTACTTAAGCTTTGAATCTGCCTGATTTTTAGTATCATGCCATAAAATGATCTCGGTAAATGGATGGACGGCGTGGATACAACAAATGCATCATGATGGATCATTGGTACAACCGGTGTAGCTAGCGTAGCTTACTCGTGGGTGTAGCTAAATTTTGAGCGGGACTTGGGTGAGATCCCGGAATTTAGGATCCGGGTGGGATTCTGAACATAGGCCCCACCTCTATGTATTAATTGCAGCGACGTCATCAAGTTCTGTGGGTCCCACCATGAGGTACTTGTTATATTCAAACCGTTCGTCCATGTTCTGAAATCATTCTAAGGCTGGACGCAAAAAATTGGACAGATCCAAGGATCCAGTGGACCACACTGCAGAAAGCAGTGGGAGATTGAACGTATACCATTGAAACATTTTTGGAGGTCCTAGAAGTTTTGGATCAGTCTGATATTTATTTTTACCCTTCATCCAGGTCCGTGTGACCTTATGAACAGTTTGGATGACAAATAAACATCATGGTGGACCGTGGGTATGTTTTAACGATGATAATCATTGTCCCCACAATAAATTTATTGGTATGGTCCACTTGAGTTTTGAATATGACTCATTTTAGGTATCATACACTAAAATGATCTCGCTAAATAGATGGACGGTTTGGATGTACTAAATGCATCATTGTGGGGTCCACAGAGCCTTAATCTTCATAATAGATTCGTACAAACACGATGCTCGTTGACTGCCCACTAGCTCTGCTTCCGTCACGTCCCTTCACCAGCTGTAACGCAGCTGAGCTGGTGTAGGGTGCACCAGCCAATCCGCCGGGAACAATCCGTTGGGGTTCTACCTACCGGCCCACGTGGATAGTATTTTGTATATCCACGCCGTCCATCCGCTTCTCCGGCCCATTTTAGAATGTCCTTCCAAAAATTATGTAAATCCAAATCTCAAGTGGACCATACCACTGGAAACAGTGCTGATTTAGTGTCCACCATTAAAAATTCCAAAGAGCCCATGGTAATGTTTCCGTAATGTTTATTTGCAATCCAAGCTCTTGATAATGTCAGGAAGATCTGGATGAATAGAAATTTTGAAGATCATCTTGATCTAAAACTTTTGTGGCCCACGAAATGCTTTTAATGATTATTCATCATTCTTTCTATTGGTATGGTCCACCTGAGATCTGGAACTTCTTATAATTTTGGATTTCATCTTAAAATTAGACATAACAACATATGAACGACATGGATATATAAAAGATACATTAATATAGGCCCCACACGGTAGAGGTAACACCCACTAAGGTGTTACCAGGGTAACATCTAATTCTCTCCCGCCCCAAGAAGACTAGCGTTACTGAGAGTGAATTTGGTGAGACCCCGGGCTCACCAAAGACTGTGCGGCCCTTACTGTGAGGCCCAGGTTGATGTACGTATTATGTATCCACTCCATCCATCCGTTTTTCCATATTATCTTAGGGTATATCCCAAATATGAAGCAGAAAAAATTATCAGGTGGACCATACCACAAGAAACAGTGGTGATTGACCATCCTACCATTTAAAACTTATCAGGACTCACCTTCATGTTTCTGTACTGTTTATTTACCATCCAATCTGTTGATAAGGTCACATTATTCTAGATGAAGGTAAAAAACAAATATCAGCTTCATCGAAAACTTCTGTGCCCCATTAATGGTCAATCGCCGCTGTTTCCTATGTTATGGTCCACTGGATGATTGGATCTGCTTTATTTTTGGTTTAATTACCTAAAATTATCTGTAAAAATGGATGGACGGTGTGGATACATAATACATACATCAAGGTGGGTATACAAAGACAACCGACGGTAAGGGCCGCACCATCTTGGGTGAGGCCGGGGTCTCACCTAATGCGCTCTCGGCTCGACTTGGGTGAGACGGCCTAACCAGCGATGTGGGTGGGACCCTAACTTAGGGCCCACGTGGATGTATTATTTGTAGATCCATGCCGTCCATCTGTTTCTTCGTATTATTTTAGGATGAAATGCCAAAAATTAAACAGATAGAAATTTTAGGTGGACCACAACCCAAGAAACAGTTATAATTCAACTGTGACCATTAAAAACTTCCTAGAGTCCACCGTAATGTTTATTGACCATCCAATCTGTTGATAAGGGCACGTAGACAGGGATGAAAGGAAAAAATAAATATCAGGTTGATAGAAAACTTTTGTGGCTCACAAAAGGTTTTTAATGGTCATTAACCGGTGTTTCTTATGTTGTAGTCCACTAAAATTTTTAATCTTCTTCATTTTTGGTAACATAGTACAAAATAATCTTTAAAAGCATATTAACGGAATGGATGTACAAGGAATACATCTAGGTGGGCCCTAGGTTCAGGGTCCCACCCACTTCACTGGTTCGGCAGTCTCACCCAAGTCTCGCCAATAAGCGGACTGCGTAGTGAGCAACTCCGCACGCTAAGCGTGCATAGTAAACTTTGAGGGGCCCACCTGTGATTTACTTATTTTATCCACTCCGTCCATCCATCTTAAAAAATAATTTTAAGTATGTAACAAAAAATTGAAGCATATCAAGTTCTAAAGTGGACCACACCATAGGAAAAGTGTGAACTAAATGTCTACCATTGAAAAATTCTTGGGAGCAAACAGAAGTTTTTGATGAAGCTGATATTTGTGTTTTCTCTTCATCCATGTCCATGTGATCTTATGAACAGGTTGGATGACAAATAAACATCACCGTGGGGCATGGAATGGTTTCAACGGTGGAAATCATTATTTCCACTGTTTCCTGTGGCATGGTACACTTGAGATTTGGATATGCTTAAATTTTGGGCTCAACCCCTAAAATGATCTGTAAAAACATATGGACGGAATAGATGAAGCACATACATTCTAGGTGGGCCCAACAGAGTTTACTCTGTACAATAAGAGAGTGGAGTTAGGTGTTACCTATTCTCCCCAAAAAAAGAGAGGGTAGCGAATTATGTGTTACCCGGGAATGGCTTAGTGGGTGTTACCCCTACCGTATGGCCCACGTGGATGATATTTTGTATATCCACTCCGTCCATCCGTTTATACAGATCATTTTAGGATAAGATTCCAAAAATTATCTAGATCCAAATCTCAAGTGGACCATACCACTGGAAACAGTGTGATTGAGTGCTCCACCATTAAAAATTCCAAAGAGCCCATGATAAGGTTTTGGTAATGTTTATTTGCAATCCAAGCTCTTGATAATGTCAATAAGGTCTTGATGAAGGGAAAATATAAATATGAGATTGATCGAAATCTTTTATGGCCCACAAAACATTTTTAATGGTTATTAATCACTGTTTATAGTGGTATGGTCCACCTGAGATTTGGATCTTCTTAAGATTTTTTTAGATCATATCCTAAAATGATATGAGAAAGCAGCTAGACAGCATAGATATATAAAAAATGCATCACGATGGGCCCCACACGGTAGGGGTAACACCTACTAAGGTGTTACTAGGGTAACATCTAATTCAAACGGAGACCCCTCCCTCTCTCTCTCTCTCTCATCTCTCTGTCTCTCTCTCTCTCTCTCTCTCTCTCTCTCACGCATGCTCTCTCTGTCTCTCTGTCTCACGCACGCACGCCCGCCCCCCCTCCCCCCCCCCCCCCCACTTTCTCTCTCTGTCACTCACGGACAGACCCCTTCTCTCTCTCACTCACGACCCTCTCTCTCTCCCTCGCCCCAATCCTCTCTCTCTCTCTCTCTCTCTCTCTCTCTCTCTCTCTCTCCCTCCCTCCTCTCTTCCCTCCCTCTCGATCCCGTTCTTTGTTCCAGCGTGTGGGTGTACAACAACTGCTCCCACTCTCTCTCTCCTCTACTTCCTCCACCAGGTAAAAAACCCTAACCCTAACCTTGCTTACTTTTCTTTTTTGGATTTTTATTGTCGAATCCCAAATTAGAGATTTGTATTGTCGAATCTCAAATTAGGGATTTGTGAGTGTACGGACGCGGATTGGGTACTATCCACACCGTCCATCCATTTTTCCACATCATTTTAGGGCACAAGCCTAAAAATGAGGCAGTCCCAAGGCTGATGGCAAATCCTAGCCGTGGGTACTATCCACACCCCACCTCACACTAGCTTCAGCAACAAAGACCTCTCCAACAGCAGCTACTGGCAAATCCTACCCATCCAGATGTGGCCCACGTTCATCTCAGCACTCATGTTGATCCAACAATCAGAAAGTGAACCATCTTCAAGGCTGGCCATCCAGATCTTCAACTCCCAGCCTTCCTTCATCACATCAACGATCCGCCCAAAGCTCCAGCGTCCAACCATCTCAGCTGGCCACCATCTTCATCTCTACCGTCCATCCATGGTGGAGCAAATCCAAGTCATATTAACATTGTAAGGTCATATTAGATGCTATTGATGATCCCACTGTAGATGTGTTTAATGATGTTGAAACATGAAAATAAAGTATACCCTTCTTTTTCTTTCTTAAAGTTTTATCCTGAGTTTTTTTCCCCTAATTCTGGATTTTCGAAAGTGCCTTTTTGTACACGTATTCGAGGAAGTGTTTCGATTTCTGATGCTGCATTGTTTCCTTGAATGCTTTTGCATACTTTGTGCACTTGAGCAACTTAGTGGAATCAAAATTTTCTAATTCAGAAATACATGTTAAGAAGGAAGCTCATGTATACACATCACCACATGTACCAATGTGGCACATGGGTGTGAGATTTGAGCCACCCGTTATTTGGGTCTCACCATGTTGCTGCCCTGGCTGGAAATCAGGCTAGTTCACTCATCACAGGGGCCGCATTGTTAGAAACAAATTGATGGCTTAGAAAACTCTTTAAATTTTTCTCAGCTGTCTCAAGTTCCCACAGGCCCCTGATGTACCGTTTCCCTCCAACAGAAATAGTTCTCTGGCATCTGTGTCTCATAAATTGTAGCCCATCTGATCAGTGGACTGGCCTGATAGGCCAAGGGCATCTGCATGTTGGGACTCACCTAATGGATGGCTTGAACATGGCACTTGCAAGCCATTTATCTGTATGTGATGTCGTGTAAATGAGCCACCTTCTATGCTTATGCTGGGTTGGAAACCTCTTGGAAGTCAATTAGACAGTGAGACTTAATGAAACTCTTGACATTCATTCAGTAGTGCAGAAGGTAAATAAGCTCATATTTTGGATTCTTTCTGTAGGTTCCAGGAGGTACCATGCGCGATTCTTTCCTCGTTTCTGGTGTTGCTTTTAAGAAGACATTTCCCTACGCTGGTTTTGAGCAGCAACCAAAGAAGTTTCTGAGTCCAAAGATTCTTCTCTTGAACGTCAAGTTAGAGCTGAAGTTAGAGAAAGAAAATGCAGAAATTAGGTAGGTCTTGTTCTGTTCTTTTGTTCTGCATGCCATCTAATTAGATGTTTCTCTGTAACATCAATTCCTAAGAAATTATGAAGATATAAATATATTAATCTTTGCTGGCGAAGCCTTTTCTGGTATGGAAGCTGTTGAGTTCAGGCATAGATTGAAGATTGTTTATGAAAATTACTTTTCGGCTTTTCATCGACAAAATGTTTATGTATGCCAAATTAGAACCTATATTTACATTTTCAGCTTTTTTTTTTTTCCTTCTTGCAGTGTGGATCTTCATTCAAAAGTGTTTTCGAAAGATTTACAAGACATAACGACTATGGGAAGTGTATAATATTCTCATTGAGGTTAGTCATTTTTCTTTTCAATCTCCTCTTCAACTTAAATCTTCTATACTCCTCTATAGTTATGAAAATTTCCAATTTTTACACATAGCATTGTGTACTTCTGTAAATTCATTTAGTAGGTGAAATTAGCAACTTTCTACTATCAGATTTCATGCACCCTAAAGGAATTGCTTGTGAGTCGTTGCTGGATTTGTAGTGTTCCATCTGAATGTACATCTGCTAGTTTTCTATTGGTTGCCAATCCATGGGCCATTTGCTAAGTTTGAACATTTTGCATGGGATTGCTTTCTATTGGCTAACAGAAGCATTGCAAGTGTTTGATGGTGCTTTTCATTTCCTTAACATTATCTGATATATGATTTTGTCCCTGGTTTCCACTTTAATCTAGATGCCCATGATTTACGCATGTCCATCTGATAAATGCAGGATATCAACTGAACTTGCTGACTCGTTTCAAAACAAAAGCGGCAATGATAACTTATTCCAAGAAGGCATGGAAACCACTTTGTTGTATTTGCTTGTCTAGACTCAGTCAGGACTTTTACAGACTTCATTTGATGCTTGATTTATGGCCTTCACTGCAACTTGTAGGCTAGGAGATTGATAAAATAGTAAGTGGAACTTCTGCTTTATATTGTTTAATAGAATTGCTTGTTGACGTGGGCTCCACCAAGATGTGTTGATGACATCCATTTCAACCATCATGCATGATGTCTCTTGTTTGGCATGGGCCCAAAAATCAGGCCAATCCATGACTCAGGGGAACCATCCATTTGAACTTTGCCTTTTGGATTTGGTTTGAATTGCTAACATTTCAACTGAAATATAGGAATTTGAATGTGTGAACTATTAATGAGTGAACTGTTTCTTGACACCTTTTTCTTTTAAACAGTTGGTCCATCAATGTATGCTTCTTGACACCTTTTTTCTGTTAATGACTGAACTATTTCTCCGTTTGGTTTTTAGTGTTGTTTGTTTCTTCTTGGAACAGAGATAAATATATCCAAATGCAAAGATTTAATCAAAATGGAGAAACATACAATAGCATGCATCATGGCTCAGTTTTGTTTCTTTAGGTCCGTTTGGCTCGATTTTTGAAATCTTGTGCATTTTCTGAAGGTTTTGGATCTATTGCTAGTTTCAATCTACCATTTATGTTAGCTTTTGCCATTGATTTGCTTACAGAGATGTATGTGCCTTAAATCCACATCGTCCAACCATTTTGAAAGCTCATTTTTGGGTGCACTCTCATCCCTCAGAAGTCTTGATCTAAGCATGAATGAATTGGAGGGTTCCTTGTCCTTTGAAGGTAATTGTTGATTAATTGTACAGAAATTAAACCAAAATTGATAGCATCAATCACATTCACAAACTCCCCTTTTAATGCTTTTATTATTTTTCAAATTTGGGCAGAATTGGCAATTTTGAGCAAGCTGGAGGCTTTGGATTTGGGAGATAATTGGCTCAATGGGTCCCTAAATCTCAAAGGTAAGAGCACTTTGATATTACTGAGATTTTGATAATATTTTACCTTCATAGTGATGATTTTGTTCTCCTTATCTTTGATGGTGAGGAGATGTTAAAGCAGGACACGAGTTGCGCGCAACCTTCTTACATGGTGCTCGTGTAAGCCAAAATTCTCGAGTGGACTCCACAAAAGAAAACAGTGGGGACAGTAACGCTGAGCGTCGAAACCTTCCTAGGGCCCACCATGATTTTTATTTGACATCCAACGTGTTCATAAGTTCACACAGACATGGAAGAAGGGAAAATTTAAATATCAGCTTGATCGAAAACTCCTATGGCCCCAAGAAGTTTTTAATGGTAAGAGATCAATCCCCGTTGCTTTCTTTGGTGAGGTCCACTGGAGCTTTGGATCTGCTTCATTCTTTGGTTCATGTCTAAAAATGATCTCTCCAAATGGATAGATGGTGTGGATACAAAACATACATCATGGTGGGGCCCACATAAGTTGGTGTAGGGAGGTAGCTACTCAACCTGTCAGTAGCTAATCCGCGTCCCTCGTGTAAGCTAAAACTCTGTGGGGCCCACACATGTCTGTGTAACATTCAAACTCAGTAGGCCATGCTACAAGAATTGTTGGGAATTGAACATCCACCATCAAAACTTCATTGGGGCCCATAGAAGTTTTGGATCAGGAATGGATGGTATTTAAGGATGACCGTGGGCCTCAGGAAATTTTCAATGGTTGGTGTTTCCATTCCTGTTGTTTTCTATGGTGTGGCTTACTCGAATTTTGGATCTCCCAAAAATGATGGAAGGATCGGATGTCAGGTGGACATCATGGTGGTCCTCACAAAGTTTTCGGCTGCACAGCCATGTGACAAGGATTGATAGGATGGATCTCACCTTGTAACCCGATGTTAGGATCTGTGGCACCCACCATGACATTTGTGTTAGGATCTGAGCCCAAACACGATGGAGATCCCAAACTCAAGTTGGCCACACTTCACAAAACAGTGGGGATAGAAATGCCGACCATTGAAACCTTCTATGCAAGCATTTGTTACTATTTTACTAATTGTTTGCTTCATGTGCTGAAACTGCAGGATCTGATGCAAGTTCCACCAGTTTACATCATTGCTATCATAATACCAGCTGTACAGCCTTCAGTTTTTCAATCACGGCATAGCTTCATAGCTGGCTCAACCGGAGGTAGTTCAATATGAAAAACTCGCCTGCTTGTCATTATGACATTTTATTTCTCGGGTTCATGGTATATGCCTGGTTTTGAATATCGCCAATTCATTTATGTAAACTCCATCATTGTCTTTATTTTATCAATAGCTTAATTAGTTCTTTCAAAATCATGATTTCAGGTTCTGCTTTGCGGTTTACTAGGAGTTCCTCATTCGAATGGGGTCGTCCCACAATTTTCCCATGCACACTAAAAGCCTTGCTGTTTTAGAAAGACAGCTTAACTGGAGGATTTCAAAAGATTTTGTTGCTGCATTGTTGATTGAAAGACTAATATATTTTCTTGTTGATGTAATCGGATATTTAAGATGTCCGCAGCTAGTTCGCAAGATGTAAGAAATTCAATATGCAATAAATGGTGGATGTGTGAATTAGAAATGGTTAGTTTAGTTTATTTATTGAATTGGTTTGTACTGCTTTGGTGATATCAGGTGTAAGAAATTCAAAATGCAACAAATGCGTGCTAATTTTTTTTTATTTTTTAAACATCGAAAATGTCATAAGAAAACTGACAGATCCTACTATTATCGACGGATTTGGTCCGTCGTTCTTTTTACAACGACGAATAGAATCCGTTGCTAGAACGATGATGGTTTTGGAGGTTACGACGGATAAGATCCGTCGTTTATTTAACGACGGACTATATCCGTCGTAATTTACCGACGAATTTGGTCCGTCGTTTATGATTAACGACTTGCAAAAGAACGTGTGACCATGCGACGGACGAAGTCCGTCGTTAATGAAAATTAACGACGGACTTCGTCCGTCGTTTTTTTGCGATATTGGCGTAGTGTGCCCTGATCCACAACCCGCCGGAAACGATGCCCGGACCCATTTCCAGGATCTGAAGGAGAACGACCCCCTCCAATCTCTTGACTTTTTCTTCTTACATTATTTCCAGGATCTGAAATTACGATTTCTGAAATACATCTATAGATTCAAGGAGTTTCTGTGTAGCGGAGCTCTTGGCAGCTTTCATGAATGATCTGCAGCATCTATTTGCGGTTCTTTGAAGGAAATGCTTGTAGATTTCATCTCTTGTTACTTCTTTTAAAGGTATGTTCCTCTGTTCTTCCTTTTTCTTACAATGCAATTTCTTTGGTCTCAGTTTCAGCTCCATAATCTCTGATTTTTTATGGTTTTGTTTCATCTCTTTTTTCTTCTGCAATGAAGGTTGTGGAGCTTCTTTTACTTGTCATGGTTGAAACGAGCAGATCTGAAATTCTGTTTTGAATATGTTGAGATTAGAGCTTGGATTTTTTTAGATTCATGGTTTTGAGGATTGTATGTGCTCCTTTTTGGTGAATGATATAGTTTGAAGGGTTTCATGGACAGTGGGCCCCACCTTGTGCAAGGAGAGTTGGAACTAGTCTCACCATCCATTTTGTAGGCCCTTGATTGGATAACTTTAATTGTCTGATGAGGTGATTGTTGGGCCTAGTTTGCTAGTCAAATGGGTTACATCCGTACACTAGGAATGGATGGTTAAAAGTAAATTAGCCAAAAAGTTTATATTCATTATAAAACCCAAATGGTTGAGAATTTTCCAATGCCATTGATCTTGCTATTAGTGTTGATGTTCTCTGTCTACAGCATCCTGAACATATTAAACACTTGATTTTGGTGGGTCCTGCTGGATTTTCATAAGAGTTAGATGGTTAGTCAGAGTGGCTGACAAATTCTAGAGCAAGCTGCAAAGGTATTATCTTAAATCATCTCTAGGAGTCTAACTTCACTTAGGTAGAGTATTTAATATATTCAGATGAAGGGACTGCAAGGGAAATCAGAGAAGCATTAAATCTCTTTCAATATTTGTCTTGTTGTTCTATGCGATTAATTGCTTCCACTTTCTGTAAAACATGAGGTTCTGATGGATGATAAATGACAGTGATTAAGCAATAGTTGTCTGAATCTAACAAAGATGAAATGATCTACAATCAAGGTTAGTGGTATGTTTGCTCCTGCCAATCACGATGATGAGGCCACCTTTTCTCATTGCTTATATATATATATTACACATGTCACATGTTAACACATGGATTCATGGTAACCCATTGTTGTTTATTCATGGCTGCATCTACCTTTTGCATGACTTTGATGTCATATCTAAAGAGAAGAAACTAATTGCAAAAAAAGAAGAAGAAAAAAGAGTTAATTTCCCAGATTTGAGGCTTCAGTAGATGAACTGGAGGACATAACTGACAACTTTGGGCAGAAGGCTTTAATTGGAGAAGGTTTATATGGAAGAGTGTATCGTGGTGACCTTAAAAGGGGGCAAGTTGCAACCATCAAAAAGTTAGATTGTAGGATGTGCATTTCTAATATATTCACTGCAAGTTGCAGGTATTTATATGTGTTTTGTTTCTTGTAGAACTATTTTTGTTTTTCCATTTTAGTTGTTCATGTGGGTTTTCTTGTATTTTTTTTAATTATATTTTTATTTTGTTGGGATGAGAAAGATAAAGAAAATGGTATCTAGCACAGGCTCTTTGCCTTCGACTTTTGGAGGTAGAGTTTACTAAAATTTGTTTCTAGTGATTTTTCATTGATGACTTCATGTAGATGTATCTCAGCTGTTGTGCATTTCATTTTTGACATTTCAGAAATTCTAGAACTTTTCTATTTGAGAAATACTTTGATAGTCTGCCATTGCGATGGGTGATACCGTGATACACAGTTACTTAGAAATTACTGAGAAACTACACTCATGGCATACAGGTAATTTGAACCAAACTGTCCAAATTATAGGTACTGTTTTAGATGTATCATGAACTAAAAGTTAATTCTATCAGGTTGTCTGAATATTAGATTGATAAGCATTTATTGGAGACTTAAATGAAAATATCCATGGTCTTATGTCAGAATTTATGTATCCATGAATGGGAGGTTAGGATTGTTCAACCAATTTGGATTTTGGAGTGAGCACCTTTTCTTTAGTTAGCACTATGGAAAGATTGATCTCTGAGTTGGGTTGTAACATATGTGATCTTGCTTTCTGAAATTGAGTTTTCAAGAACCAGCATTCCTCTGCTGTGGCTTTGCTGCAAGTGATCTTTACTTTTGATACATCATTGGTTTTTGTTCAATCAGGTCTTGTTGGTGAAAGTTTTGATGTACTCTGTCATTGCTTTGATGTTCCTTTTTTCTTCTGTCATGCTTCTCTATATTTCATGTTTTTCTTCTATCTCTGCTGTTGAATGGAAACTATCTTGCTACTAGTACTAGCGAGTATTTCTGCATTTATAAGACCGCTCACTAAGCAATTTTTGTAGGTACTCAAAGGTGTCATTAAGTGTCGATGGAATGAATTGCCTGTTGAATAAAAAAATGGTATTAAAAATTACATATAGGATATTATTGTACAGGTATATATACAATCTTGACTAATAGTAATATTGCCACCAGCATATAAACATTTTGGATATTTATGCATAAAAAAAGGAAAGAAAAAGCAATATAGCCACTTCAATTAGATGTAATTTCTGTTTTTCTTTTTTTTTTAATTTGCACTTCGTATACTGTTGCAAGTTATGATTGTTATTGATATTTCTCTCATATTGCTAGCTTTCAAGTAATGAAGTCTTTTTTCGGCAGGAAAGGCTTTATGTCAATAAACTTAATATTATATTAGTTCAGGTAAAAACCAAAATGGTTTTAGTTGTAATTTCTGCCCCTTGCTATTTTGTGGTAAATGAACATCTCGATTTGCTTTCTTCACTGTTACATCCTCCTGTTGGCACTTGCCAAATCATGGTAACATTTTCTTAGCTTAGTCCATTGTTCAACCAATTTGACCATCAATAAGAAACTTATGAAATCTTTATATTGACTCTGTGACTTGGCCTGACTAGGCCGAGTAACCATTCAACTCAAGAGTCAGGTTTGAACAAGTCGGTCCAAGTTGTTGAGTGATAAAACCTTGGTTTGGAGCTATTGAATGATATTGTGTTGCTTGTTTTGTAGTGTGCAAGTCAAGGGTTTGCATTGGGGTTGGCGGTCATTGTTGGCACAATTCCAAGCATCAAAGTGGACTTCGATGAAACCGATATTTGATTTACTAGAGGTTTCATCATCAACGAAGGGTCAGTTTTCAGAAGTTTTTTATGCCATCAATTATATTTTGTTAAGCATATTGTTATTCTCTCTGTGTGATAACTTTGGCTCCCAACTCCTTTCTCAAGCACTCTTATCTCAACTTTGCTTACACAGAATATTTCCATCTCATGTCTGAAATGTGTTTCACATGATATCTGTTTGATGAAATGCGGGTTTGACTACATGTGAAATCATGCCTAACACCTCTAACATCATGTGGTTTGGCCCATTAATGTGAACTGAAGTTGGCATCCAATCAATGAATGATTCTGTTAAAATATCTATTTTCATGTAGGATTTTCCATATCCTTTATTCCTTGGTTGAATGCTGTTATATGAATGCAAATGTGTAATGAGTTGGGATAAACTGTTTTTTGATTTTTTTTTATCAAACCAAACTATTGAACTTAGAGGATTTCTGTTAATTGCCAATAAAACGAGTTTGTGAATGATTGTTTGGCATTCATTTTTCGGAGGGCACTTATCTTCTAATGTCAACAGTCAATCCATAGGAGGGCCAACTATTTGCTATTGTGGCCATGCTCAAATGCTGATGGTTTTTTATATGTTTTATATGCTAAAGAAACGCCTACGGTCATAAGCCGTTGGAATGTCCGACGGCTTGAACCGTCGGAAAGCAACGGCAACGCTCCCTTTCCCGACGGCCCATACAACGGTCAGCAGCCATGTGCCGACGGCTTTCGGCCGTCGGGAAAAGTCATTTTTCTGGTAGTGATTATAAGTGGATCATTGACGCTCTAGTGTTTAATTTTCTGATTTAGTTTAAAAAGTAGATAGTTTTATATTCCTAAAATACATCCTTTAATACAATTCCGAATTTAGCCCATCCTAGTTACATATTTTAGAATTATGACGACAATCCCTGAGGATGATCTCGGTCTCACGATCGAATTATTACTGCATCATAGCCTTGTACTTGAGGCGAGCGAACACCAAACAACTGTAATTTGTGATATTCATTGTTGGCTAGTTCTCTACATTGCATAGTAAATCGGCCAACGTGTTCAATAGTGGATTGTCTAGTATCACCGGAAAATAATGCAAAATCAGGTCGATAATTTCTTGGTAATGAGTGTTGTCGGTTGATCCATTTCGGGTATGGTTTATGATACACTGGTATGGCATGTCAGCCGAGTACTTGTCCTTCCACTTCTTTGGACAAGTTGTACTATTTGATCACGATCGATGTGATATGGTTCAACCCTTGGTGGGTGATTAGGACCGACACGTGCTGGTCCTTCTTGGAAAAGTGGATTCTGAGGGAACTGTTGAAAAGGTGGTGTTACCGGTGTTGTACGAACTTCCAGTACAAAGTTCCTTCCTTCCATATTCGGTTGCCTGATTTCATTGGAGTATTATTATTATATCTTACCGGGACTTGTGTCCCTCTTGGAATCATTAACGGTGGTTGGGCAATAGAGCTCCCCTCATTATGTGGTATAGGCACAGATGTCCGTTCAGTTACCACATTCAATACAGTTGCATGGCTTCAGACTGTTGAACCATCCATCTATTAACACTCTCGTTTTGTAAATGAAGATGCTCAGCTTAAGCTTGCATTAGTTCTGCCTGAGCCCTTCCTTGTTCCTGCTCATTCACTAACATTTCTCGTAGATCGGCCATTATACCTTCCAAAGAAGTGGCTGATAATTGGGTAGCCAATGGCTGATCAACGAGAGGATGTGGTGGGCTTATATTCAGGCTCAACTCAGGAGTCGAATGAACCAAAACATCCACCAAAAGAGTTGGTGTTGTAGGCTCAATACTAGTAGGTCGACCTCCCCATGCCATGTCCAATTATTAGTTTAATAATAGAACGTGTCCCATCGGGCGTGCCAAAAATGTTGCTCATTGTTTTTCGGCCACGAGTGTGATATGTGCGGGTGTGTTAGAACCGATTTGCACGGCTCTATTCCAACCGAACAACGATGACCCCGAGCACCAGAATAGGCAGATACCCCGCAATCGGCTGTATGTGACGAAAATCTGTGAAGATCAATCACCTATTTAGCCACTCGCTCAGTTGTTTAAATGAGATCAAGCGATATTTGGAAGGTGGGGTTCGTCCTCCAAAGATGGGTAACACTTTTTCCTTCTATGAAAAAAAGACTTTTAATATAAAACTGGATAATGCAAATTGTTAGAACTGGAAAATGTACCGCGATGGCATTTTCCGAAATGTGATGTTTTGTTGCTATGGGGTTCTGAATAATAGAAACATTCGTAGACAATCACAAGCATTCACAAAAGTACACAAGAGAAGAGATATCGCAAGGCGAATTTTATTCCAGAGATCCTGAGATCTTGTACATTCCAGGCCGTGATCTGGCACGAGCCCTTAATTACATCGAATGATCGATGACCCTTGATTAAAAGGCAAAAGACTAGTCAGCGGAGACTATGGTCTCAGAGTTCATGGTCGTGGAGACCTGTGTTTGTGTGGTCGCGGAGACCTGTATTTGTATGGTCACGGAGACCTGTATTTATATGGTCGCGGAGACCTGTATTTGTTGTGTTCTGTTATGGACTGATCCATCTTTGTACGAGTCGGATGTCTATGTCCCATGTTTTGACCGGAGATCCGGGCTGAGACTGTCAGGGTTTATGGCCGGGAAGGACGACTCTGGGCCCGCGCCTGTCAATGTATTGACAGGTGACCTCGGGAAGTCCATTCCACAGTTGTGTATACCTGGGCAGCTCAACCAGCGGATGCCGTTTGGATGGGTAGGGCATCGACTGTTCTTGAAGTGTCAGTCTTTAACAAATTGTGTGTGATAGTTTAGAACTCTCCTGGTATGGTTTATTATATTAACCATAGTCCCCTTTGCTTAGTCCGGGCCTGAATCCGGGTTACATTATGATAGTACATGTAATGATGATACATCAGTATAGTTCTGGGCACTGGCGGCCTCTTTTCGGGAGAATTGCTCCATTCGTCTTGTCGGATCGAAACGGATCCCGAAGGCTCGCATTCTGCTCATTGGGCATCCCGGATGAGTCATTTGACTGCTCCATTGCGTCCGGAATGCTCGAAATACCCAAAATAGGCCCAAACAGGGCTTGAAAACGTTATAAAATGAAGATAAGGGTGCTGGAATGAACGCTCAAGGTGCTGATTTTTGCGATCCGCTGGCCTGATTTTACTGATGCGCCGGGGCCAACGCGTCCAAAAATGATTGTTAAAATGGTCTATTTTCATGATGCGCTGTGCTATTTTTCTGACGCGCTGGGGCTAGTGCGTCCGAAAATAACTTTGTATCGGCATATTGATTTTCTGATCCGCTGGCCTATTTTGCAATGCGCTGGGGCCAGTGCGTCTGAAAATAACTTTGTTTTGTAGACGACTGATTTTACTGATGCGCTGGACGATTTTTGTGATGCGCTGGGATATGTTTCTGACGTGCTGGGGCCAGTGCGTCTAAAAATAAAGTTTTAAGATGTTAATTTATTTGATCCGCCGAGGGTTTTTCCTGATGCGCTGGAGCATTTCTGTGATGCGCTGGGGCCAGCGCGTCAAAAGATGACTTGACTTAAGATGATTGATTTTCATGATGCGCTGTTATACTTGTGCAATTTGAAGTTCCATCTCTGGACCTGCTATGGTCGGAGAGGCGATTTCCGACGAGGAGTTTCGGCGGTCGGAAAGGGTTCCGGCGATCGGAAAAAGGTTTTCCAGCGAAGAGGTTCGTCTCTCTCTCTCTCTGGATCATGCAAATGAGGTGGTGGGAGGGGGTATTTATAGGTAAAGTCGGCCAATAGGAGGCCGACACGTGTAGCGCATCGATAAAATGGGTTGGCGCGTCGATAAAATCACTCGGCGAGTCTCAAAATGGCTTCGTTGGGATGTTGATTTTTAGGACGCGCTAACTGTCAGTGCGTCCTGAAATTCCTGAAAATGCCTGATTTATTGGATGCGCTGAGGGTCGGTGCGTCCTAAAATTCCTGAATTTTTGGATGCGCTGGACGAATTTCTGGATGCGCTGGAGGCAGTGCGTCCTGAAATTCATTTTCTAAAAATGACTGAATTTCATGATGCGCCGGGTGAATTTCTGAGCGCGCTGGAGGCAGTGCGTCCTGAAATTCATTTTCTGAAAATGACTGAATTTCATGATGAGCTGGCTATGGATTTTCTTGATGCGCCGGGTACTCATGTTTCACAAAATTGGGTTTTGCAAAACGGAGGGCTTGTGGGGCCCGTTTTGCGATGAATGTCGATGCACTGACCCTATTTTTCATAATTGAGATAACCCTCCCAAATTTGGAGAGTTCTGGTCATGATGACCGGTGGGGTCCACCACTGGCCCAATTTCCCGCTTTTTGGTTAAGTCTGATGCGTGTTGCGATTTTTGACGCGATCTTCGATGCACTGGCCCTAAATCTAATCAAGTGATGATTTGGACGCTCGTAATCATTGTTTCGAAGACCCTTACTTTTGGGACCCCAACACAAATCAAACAACAAAAGGGTATATTTACGATCGGCCATGTACAACGGACTATAGTTCACCTTTTGAGATGAAATATGATTTAATATAAGGAAAAATTATGCTAAAGATAAACTAGACTAATGATAAACTAGAAAAGATAAATTGAGATATTGGATTTGATTTGGTTGGTGTGGACCTTGAACTTGGTTGCCTTCTCTACTATTTAAAATCTTCAGACTTCGTAACTGCTTCATTTTTCCAAACAATTGATCTCCCACGTTTTTTTTCTTCATTAATTCTTTCTGTTACCATTGCGCCGAACTCCTCTTGCGTTTTCATCTCCCATGTTTGACGTGGCACCATCTCAGAGCGCCAACTATGTCACCATTGCATTAAATACGTTCTTGACTTTTCCCTTTGATTCTTCAC